>JAOTQR010087069.1:0-35076 GCA_025774065.1 Solanum ossicruentum
TTCATCCAACCAATTAAGAGAAAATCCTCTTGATCAACAAGAAACGTTCACAACAATACTTAGGACACATGCTGTCCAGAAATCCCAGCACAACATAATAGCGTATACTTCTTGTTTTTCATGAAGAAACCATGCTAGCAATATCTATAAGTTAAACCATGTTAATAATATCAAATCCTCTTCATAATACAGAACAAAAACAATATAGAAGTCACTAAAATAAAAGGCAAGTGCGCAACAACTTTCTGGACACAAGCTGTCAAAAATTTCCAGCAGATTTCTAGCATAAGATACTATCACATACTTCTTATTTTTTATAAAGAAATCATACTAAATACACAACTATAATTGCTTACCTTTACTTTATAGGCTCTGGATTCCCTTCAGAATTCTTAGAGAATGTGTTTGCAGCTTGGTGAAATGAATTATAGAGAAGACAAAAGACTTTAGAAAGATGAAACTTTATTTTCTAGTGGAATGAATTAGTGCTGAACTTGATCCATTTTTAAAGATCAATGTGGCCAACTTTATCCTCCATTTTAGACCTGATAATGACACCCACTAATAGTCTAAAAATTCAGCATCTTATCCTCCAAAATTGAGCTTAATTGGGTCTCAAATATGATGGACCTTTGCTGCCAATTTCTAGCTTTATTCTAAGTTGGTTTTGGGTCCAAATGGCCAACTTGTTTGCATCGTAGATTATAATGGCAGGTTCGGAGTTAGCATTAATAGATAGAATATTTCAGGTGCCAGAGCAAGGAAATGATTCAGTTCCAGAGCTAAAGATCATAGTTCTCGATCAACCAATCGAAAAGATTCTGGAGCATCTTCTGGATTAGGTATTGTTAGTGTACTTAGGACGTTTTTAAATTATTCTTGGACTGAAAATAAGGTCCATTTATGCTACTAAAACATGGACCAAAGTTATACCCTTAACATGAAATTTATTCATAATTGACCTTGAATAAATTCGATATCAAGCCTCGTCTCCATTTAGCTATTACTTTTAAGCCAAGAAAGAAGGTGACTCACCTACTAAATTATTAAGTCATCTAATAATCTCAATTCTTTACTTAGTTTAGGATTGATATATCCTCAATTTAGCACAAACACATATATACCCTCGACACTCTTAAGCATTTAGACTCACATATCGCCCATTGACACAAGATTCAAGAACTTTCAAGAATTGACGCTAATTTGTAAAATGTAGGGTGTTACACAACTGCTCATTAATTTGGTAAAGAAGTTTTCCAGAAACTTTAAAATCATCACTAAGTTTAGGAAATCTATCTTTTGAAAACTCAGGGGGTTTGAAGATAAGGTTAGGCTTAAACGTACCAAGACTAGTACTGGGCCTGGAAGGACTAGGAGTAGAGAAAACTGATTTTGTTTTGGTTTCTTCAAGTTGTTGAGAAACAGTGTACAAAAGCTGATTAGTATAGTTATTTTGCTCAATAACTTTATCCAAATCTTTGTTTAAAGCAGTAAGATTAGGTTTTTCACGCTTGGGTTTAAAAGGTGAGGCAGTAACAATTTCATTAGAATGAGGAATTTTGATTCCTTCAAGAGGGGGAATGGTAGACTCTACAACTTTGTTAGTCTGAGTATACCATTTGTTAACCAGGACAGAAAGAGACTCTTTTTGGTCATCTAATTTTCCAGTGATTTCAAACCATTTGAAAAATTCAATATCACATTTTAAACGTTTCATATCAGAAATCCATTCTTTTGAAAACAAAGACTTTTGTTCCTGAGAAAAGGTATTTGCATAACACAAAGTTTTGACTCTATTCTCTGTTGCCTTCTGGAGGGTTTTTAAAGACTTCATGTCAGGAAAAAGATCATTTTCAGCAGTTGGAACACCCAAGCCAGGTTTAGTATATTGCCTTGGTGGCTCCATGTCAAACTCTGCAGGACTGCTAGGTTCCTGGACCCTAGGTTTGTTAAAAACTTTGGGGATTTCTCCCGAAAAATCTACTACACTAACTTGACCCTTTTCTGAAGAGCGAAAAGATTGGCAACGGGAATAATAATGTGAATCTGAATCTTCCTCCGGGGGTTTGGAAGAGGTTGAATTAGATTCAAAACTTCGACAAGACCGAGTGTCAAGAAATTTAAGATCAATTGAACTATTCGAATTCTGGATGATTCGTCCAATCTGTCTTTTCTTGGGATGAGAGGGTAACAGTTTTGTGATGGCTTCAAAATGCCAGTCATTATTGGCAAGAAAGTCATTCCATTTTAGAAGCCGGGGAACAAAGACAGTACTATGATCATGATTTGCTTCCATAAGCATAATAACACCTTTTACACTCTCGATTCTAGCCTTCGGAGCTAGAGTGGTTCCCATGAGTCTGTAATAGACTTGGTAAATAACTGCTAACTCTCTAGTCTCAGATTTGTTGTTCATATTTTTTGTCTTAATATTTAGAGTTAAAGTATCTATAACATTTGGATCATTAATATCCACAGAGAAATTAGTGTAGCAGTTAATGTGAACAGGGCCATCAGCTAAGTTACTTTCAAGTGCTACTAGCAGAGAATCATCAAAATTCAGAAATCTTGCATCATGTAATAAAGGACAAATAGGAATATTAAGTCCTTTTCGAAAAAGGGGTTTAACAACAACTTGAACAAGTCTAATATGCAGATAATTAAACTGAGATCTATATTTAACAATGTCTTGTTCATTTAACAATTTAAATTTATAATTTCTAAAGAATTATTAATTGCAACAGTAGACTCACATGTCTTGCTTTTATGTTTTTTAACAAAAGAAAAATTAGCTAACTGGTATATTTTTGACAAAGGTTCTTCTGGAATACTCCAGTTTTTCAAAGAACTCTCAATTAAGACAATCTGAGTTTCCCTAGAAGACAAGTTTACACTGTTTAAAACATTTTTATTATTCATTTTTAAAAGGTTACTATTCATAGTCCTAAGTTATACTAAACAAATAATTAAAATACGAGAATAGAAATATGCTAAGTATCAGATAATTCATATTTCATTTTATCACAGGTTTATGTGTACCCACATGTCCTCTTGGTTTTACCTCTATTCTCTCTAGAGTTATCTTAGCGACGGGACCACCTAAAGGTCTAACATGCCCTCCTAGCTATGACCACACTACGGCTGACCAACATCTTAAACCGGGTATTACTCGGAAGCCTCACACACATAGAGAGAAATAAGTACCTCATACAAAGTAGATATGGGATAAAACATGAGAATAAGAAATACTAATTATAAGAGACTGAAAATATTTATCAGGTATAAACAAAATTTGAATTAGTAAAACATTTAGGCTCTGGATCGTATACGTATTTAGCTGCTCATGTCAAATACGTATACAACCATCTTGGCTCTGATGCGAAGTGAAACAGGATCGAAAAATAAATAGAATTAACAGGAAAGGGCTTGTCCTGAATGGATCTTTTGGGGTTCTAGAAGAATTAAATAATTAAATCAAACTGTAAACTGAAGACAAAAGGCTTACTTAAATCAAGTTTACTCCATAAAACATAGTAGAATTACAAGAGTAGAGAGGAATTTTTTGAGAGATAGAGAGAGAGGGTAAAAATTTTTCTGCCCCTCAATATTACAAACGAGAGTCTTATATAGACCTCGGGGAGAAAAGTGAAAACATCTGGTGTCTACACGTGGACCACATGGACCACGCAATGGATCCTACTAGGATAGGGAAAAACACGTGCTTATCAATTTTTCTTTCCAGGTCGGAAAGTAGTGATAAAGTAAGCACTCACATTACCGACAGTGGGCATACCCACTTCAATAAAGAAATCAAATTTCTTCAAAAGGTGGGGAAACATGTCTTAGGCTTAGAGAAGTACCCCACAAGATTCCTGTAAGGAATAGTGAAACGTCCCTTGGTGAAAAGTAATTCCGGTTCTTTGAACCTCTACTTTCCCGCAAAGGTCAAGTTCCTATTCATAATAGGTTTCTTGGTAGGACTATGCTAATCCTTTTGGGAAACACATATCACCATTGTTGTTGTCTTCAAATTAGGTAGCTTCGGTAAGGAGTTGCATCAGTGCATCTTCTTCCTGGTTGTAAATGTCCAGAAGTGCCTACTTGAGCTTCTTCTTCAAGTCTTCTTTGGACTGCGGGGACTGCATCAGAGCCTTTCTTTGCTGGACGGTTTGGGTTTTGGGGCCCATCCTTTCATCTTGATTTCCTTGGTATTTACCTAATCCTTTCGAACTTTGGTTTTACAAATTTCCAGGTGATAATGTAAGAAATCCTCTTTTGGATGAAATATTCGCACATCTTGATGTGTGATGGTATTGTTGAAATCTCCTGCTTAACTTGGAAGTCATCGAATTTCTGAAGGAACTATTGAGGGAGGATTTCTTGTCTTCCTCCGAAAGTTTTCCACCAGTCGTAAAACCATCTGGGAATGATGGTTGTAGTAATCTCCGGTCTATACTTGATGAACTAGGTATGGCCGGGTCTAAGGTACATAACATTGTACCATGCTTGCTTATATGTATACCAGTTATACGTTTGAGGTTTATGCAACATACTAAGAGGTATAAGAGTCAACAAATGGTCTACGTGTCATTTAAATATGGACAAGATTTTTTTGGTAGTACATCGAGAGTACTGGATAAAATTCTAGTCTCTTTCACCAAAGGTATGTTCAACTTCTATGGACTCGGTATTAATTAAGATTGCTTCAAAGAACAATTTTGTGCGTAAGGGGTCCTTACTATCAACATAGTTTTGGTTATTGTAACAAGGTCTGACAAGGTCTACAACTTTGCCATTTTCGTATTCCTTGTCGAGGGAAAGAATAGGTATTACTTTGGAATTAATATATACAAAGGTTTCCTCCTAGTCTTTAAGATTTTGGGCCTTAGGTTGGACCTTAGGATCTACTACTTAGGCGAAGGATTCAGGATTTTTCATTTCATAGCTCTTCTTATTTTGGACAACTGAGAGAGGTTGGGAGGTAGATTCAGATTCAGGCTATGGGCATGGGTTTTTGGGTAAGTCTGCAAGGATGGATAATTTATTCTTGCTTGGGCTTGGGCCAGGAGAAGGTGAAGGGGGGAAAGAAGGCCTTAGTTGGACTAGGCCTGGCAAGAAAGGTCTGGTTGATGGCAACTGCCTTTCATTTTTGACATTCTTGAATAGCGAGTTAGGTCATGCTGGCTTCATGACCCTGTAGGAATTCACGGGTTAAAAAATCTAGGAGAGAGTTATTTTCTCCTTTAATGAATTCAATTTTAAAATCAAATCTAGATAGGAGAGCTTGCCATCTAGCAAATATCTGTATTGAAACTAGATTTTTAACATCCTTTTGTAAAATTTCTTTGGCTGACTTACAATCAACCTGAAGCAAAAATTTTGTACTAATTAAATCATCTTAAAATTTTGTGATACATAGTACTATAGCCAAAACTTCTATTTTGACGGTACTATAATTTTTTTGGGTAGAGTTCCATACTCCGGAAGTAAATCTCATAAGTTGCTCAGCACTCTTAGGACTTACCTTTTGTTTCAGGATTCCTACATAACCTATGTCAGAGGCATCAGTTTCTACAATCATATAAGCTTCAGGATTAGAAATCCCTAGACTCGGAAGATTTTTGACAAGTATCTTAATCTTCTTGATACTATTGGTTTGTTCATTGTTCCAAGGTGAGGGAATTTTCCTATGTCTTTTGTAAAGGGGTTCACAGACCTGCCTAATATTTGGAATAAAATTTGCGACATAATTAAGGCTTCCAAGGAACCTTGGAGCTGGGTTTTGTCCTTGATTTTATCAGGGAATTTGCTGGAGAACTCTATAGCTCGACAGATAGGTTATGACTACCTTGATACAAATCATGACCTAAAAACCTAATGGAGGTATGAAAAAGCTTAATCTTCTTCGCACTCACAACAAGACCATTTCTTATAACAATGCCAAAGAAAGTATGTAAATATTTAAAGTGAGAATCTCTGTCCTCAGAGAAGCTAAACACATCATCAATGTAAACAATTGACATATAACTGAAAGGGTTGAAAATGCTATTCATGATATTTTGAAATTCAGAGGGAGCATTTTTCAAACCAAAGGGCATAACATTCCATTTATAATGTCCAAACGGTACGTTTAATGCAGTCTCATACTTATCCTGCTCAGCTATTTGAATTTACCAAAACCCCAATTTCATATCAAACTTTCTATAAAGATTAGCTTTATAGGTTCATTTTAAAAGGTCTCTTTTATTAGGAATCGGATGTTTGATCCATTTTAAAACAGTATTCAAAGGTTGTAATTAATTACTAGCCTTGGCGCTCCTCTTTCCTTTTCCACGCTATTATTAACATAAAATGCAGAACAACTCTAGGGAGAGTTAGAGGGACGAATAATACCATTTTTAGCAAATGATCAATTTCCTTTTTATAGAATTCCATCATCTCGTGATTCATCTGAATAGGTGTCGCCTTGGTGGGGATATCCTTTTCATCAAAACCAGAAATGTATGGCGGTTCAACAGAATGCTTTTTACTTTCCTAAAAAGCAGTTCGTAAATGCCAAGGAAATCAAGATTAAAGGACGGGTCCCGAAACCCAAACTGTCCAGCAAAGGAAAGGCTCCGATGCAATCCCTGTAATCCAAAGAAGACTTGAAGAAGAAGCTCAAGAAGGCACTTCTGGACATTGACAACCAGGAAAAAGATGCACTAATGTAACTCCTTCCCGAAGCCGCCTCATCTGAAGACAGCAACAATGATGATATGTGTTTCCCGAAAGGATTAGCATAGTCCTACAAAGAGCCGGTTACGAATAGGAACTTGACCTTTGCAGGAAAGTATAGGTTCAAAGAAATGGAATTACTTTTCACCAAGGGACGTTTTACTATTCCTAAAAGGAATCTTGTGCAGTACTGCACTAAGCCTAAGACATGTTGCCCCACTTTTTGAAGAAATTTAATTTCTTTATTAAAGTGGGTATGCCCACTGTCGGTCATATGAGTGCTTACTTTACCACTACTTTCCAACCTGGAAAGAAAAACTGAAAACCACTTGTCTGTCCCTATCCTAGAGGTAGGATCCATTGCCTACTAGTCCATTGACGGTAACCTCTCAGCCGTCCACGTGTAGACACCAGATCTTTTCATCTTTTCCCTGAGGTCTATATAAGATCTCATTTGTAATATTGAGGGGTAGAAAAAATGTTACCCTCTCTCTCTCTGACCTAAGAGGTTGATTTTTTTTCTTCTTACGAGAAGACTTACACTGGTTGGCTCTGTGACCGGATTTTTCATAGTTCCAACAAACATTCTCCTTATTTAGACCCTCCATCCTTATTTGGGTCAGATCCTAATTAAGATCCCCATGATTTTTTATTTATCCGATACAATGCACTTTACAAGTTATGCATGTGAATGGTACATAAGTTGTCGAGTTAGCGACATATAGGTTGAAGGGTGTGGCTATATTGTGGTATGAAGCTTGAAGCAATCTAAGGGTATAAATATACCCCCAACAACCTGGAAGGAAATCAAAGAGGAATTTCTTAACCATTAATTGCCATTAGAGATTCGAGAAGCCCGTGCAGATCAGTTCTTGAATCTCCACCAAGGGAATATGAGCGTGAGTGAGTATATCCTTAAATTTAATTCCCTTTCCAGGTATGCTCCGAATGTAGTTGCTACTATGGTAGATAGAGTTCATCGATATGTGGATAGATTGGATACGTATCTGGTAAGAGACTGTACCATTGTTTCCTTGAACAAAGATATGAATATAGCGAGAATGTAGGCTTTTGCACAGAAATTCGAGGAACAGAGGCAAAGGAGAAGGACACAAGAGTTGGAAAGGGGGCATGCCAAAAGGGAAAGATCTGCAGGGTGGTTTACACCGTCTCAAAGTTAACCTAGGCCTCAATTTTCTAATAGACCGCCTAGGCCATCATCCTCCTACTCTGCAGTTAGTGCTCTACCACAACTTCAAGGGTTTAGAAGTAATCAGTTTGGTCAATGAGGTGAGCAACAAGGTATACGGACAACAGGATATTCGGCAGGCCAACTAATGACTCCTAGGCAACATTGTAAATAATATGGAAGGAGTCATCCGGGTATAGGTTGTGTTGGGGCAGATGTTTGTTATTGGTGTAGTGTGTTAGGGCACATGATGAGAGATTGCTCGAGGAGATGTATAGGTGGTATAACACAATTTACTAGGTTAGTTGTTGCATCATCATTGTCAATTCCTCCATTAGGTAGGGGTCAACAAGCACCTATGGGTCGTGGTAGAGGTGTTAGAGGGGAAGCTAGTTCTAGCGGAGTCCAGAATCGCACTTATGCTCTAGGGAGTTGGTAAAATTTGGAAGCTTCACCCGATGTGGTCACAGGTACACTATTTATCTTTTCACATAATGTATATGCATTAGTTGACCCTAGTTCTACACTATCATATATCACACCACTAGTTGCTTGGAAACTTAAGAGAACACCCAAACTATTTAACTAACCATTTGAAGTGTCTACACCAACTAGTGAATCTATTACGGCTAGAAGGGTTTATTACGACTGTGTAGTAACTGTTTGTGACTGTGAAACATATGCTGACCTTATTGAGCTAGAAATGGTGGAATTTGATGTTATAATGAGTATGGATTGGTTAGCTTCTTGCTATTCCACCGTAGATTGCCGAACTAAGAGAGTGTGCTTCCACTTTCCAAATAAGGTAGTTCTTGAATGGCAAGGAAATGTTGGGGTACCAAAGGAGAGGTTTATCTCTTATTTTGTGGCCGAAAAGATGATATCCAAGGGGTTTATATGTCATTTAGTTAGAGTGAGGTATATGGAGGCAGAATCACCAATTCTTCAATCAGTTCCAACAGTGAATAAATTTGTTGATGTGTTCCCAGAGGAACTCCCAGGCTTACTTCTAGAGCGAGAAATAGATTTTGGTATTGACTTACTTCCAGGAACTCACCCATTTCCATCCCTCCATATAGAATGTGCCCAATAGAGGTACGTGAATTAAAAGAGCTAACCTATTGGAGAAGGGTTCTATAAGACCTAATGTGTCCCCTTGAGGTGCACCAATGTTATTTGTAAATAAACAGGATGGTATCTTAAGAATATGTATCGACTATCGACAATTGAATAGGGTGACAATTAAGAATAAATACCTCCTCTCCAAGGTTGACAATTTATTTGATCAGTTACAGGGTGCCAAATGCTTTTCAAAAATTGATTTGAGATCAGGTTATCACCAAGTAAGGGTGAAGGAGAAAGATATACCTAAGACTGCTTTTAGAACACACTATGGTCACTTTGAGTTTCTTGTTATGTCATTTGGGCTAACAAATGCACCAGCAGTTTTTATGGATCTAAGGAATAGGGTATTTAAACCATTCTTGGATGTGTTTGTGATACTATTCATAGATGACATTTTGGTATATTCAAGATCAAAAGAGGACCACATAAATCACTTACGACAAGTGCGACATGTTCTTCGTGATCGACAGTTGTATGCCAAGTTTTCTAAATGTGATTTTTGGCTAAAACCAATAGAATTCTTGGGTTATATTGTGTCTAATGAGGGAATAAGGGTTGATTCACAAAAGATAGATGTTGTGAAAGATTGGCCAAGACCAATGATACCCACGGAAGTTCATCACTTCCTAGGTTTGGTAGGTTATTATAGGAGGTTGGTTGAAGGTTTTTTTTCTATTTCTACACCTCTAACAAAGTTGACACATAAGGCAACCAAGTTCCAATTGAATGATGCATGTGAAAGAATCTTCCTAGAGCTAAAAAGTAATCTAACTTCTGCACCTATGATAGTACTTTCAGAAGGCACTGAGGGGTATACTTTGTATTGCGATGTTTCAGGAGTTAGCTTCGGGTGTGTACTGACATAGAAAAATGGTAGGGTAATTGCTTATATGTCTAGGCAACTACAAAGACATGAGAAAAACTTCCCAACTCATGATCTCGAGCAAAAGCGATGGCATTTGCTCTGAAAATATAGCGCCACTATATATATGGTGTTCGTGTTGACATATATACTGATCATAAGAGCCTACAATATATCTTTAAGTAGAAAGACCTAAATTTAAGACAACGGAGGTGGCTAGAGCTAATAAAAGATTATGACGTTGATATACTATACCATCCAGGGAAGGAAAATGTGGTAGCCGATGCTCTGAGTTGTAAGGCAATCATGAATACTGGTGATCAAGCTATGATAAGTCAAGGAGTGGCTAAGGATCTACATTAGCTAGCCAGTTTGGGAGTTCACCTTCTTGAAACTCCAAAGGAAGGGGTTACTGTACATAATGCAACAACGTTTTCATTAGTATAGAGGTGAAACAAAAAACAGTTCGAGGATCCTGGTTTACGACTACTTAAGGAAAAAGTGAGTCAGGGTATGGTCAAGGTCTTTGGCCTTACACAAAATGGAGTACTTTACTGCCAAAATAGATTATGTGTTCCTAATATAAATGGATTAAGAAAGATGATAATTAAAGAAACCCATCATTTTCGATGTTCTATCCACCCAGGATCAACTAAGATGTACCATGACCTGAAGGGAATGTTTTGGTAGGGAGGCAGGAAGAAAGACTTTGCAGAGTTTATGGCTCAATGTCTAAATTGCCAATAGGTAAAAGTAGAACACCAAAAGCCAGGAGGTTATATGCAATGCGTAGAGCTTCCAACATAGAAGTGGGATATGATCAATATGGAATGGTACCGTTTTGCCTCTCTCATTTCAGAAGTTTGACTCCATATGGGTAATAGTTGATAAACTCACAAAGTCAGCACACTTCGTGCCAGTTAAGATTGTTTATATAGCTGAAGAGTACGCCAAGCTATACCTTAAAGAGATAGTTAGGCTACATAGGGTTCTAGTCTCCATTATATCTGGCCGAGGAGCTCAATTCACTGCCAAATTTTAGAAGTCCTTCCAAAGGAGTTTAGGGACACAAGTGAATTTGAGTACGGCTTTCCACCCTCAAACAGACGGTCAAGCAAAAAGCACCATTCCGACAATTGAAGATATGTTTCAAGCTTATGTGTTGGGTTTTAAAGGTAGTTGGGTGGACCATTTACCACTTATAGAGTTTGACTATAATAATAGCTACCACTCAAGTATCAATATGGCACCTTATGAAGCTTTATATGGAAGGAAATGTAGATCGCCAAATTGATGGTTTGAAGTGGGTGAAACCAACTTGCTTGGGCTAGATCTAGTATAACAAGCCATGGAAAAGTTAAGGTGATATAGTAGCGGCTAGAAATATCCCAAAGTTGTCATAAATCATATACGGATGCTAGAAGGAGAGGACTGGAATTCTCAGTAGGGGATTATGTATTTTTAAAGTTGTCTCCAATGAAAAGGGTTATGAGATTTGGTAAGAAAGGAAAACTGAGGCCACGTTACATAGGGCCATATCAGATTATCAAGAGGTTCGGGCAGGTTGCATATGAACTAGAGCTACCCCAAGAGCTTTCAATTGTTTATCCATTTTTTAATGTCACAATGTTTCGAAAATGCATAGGTAACCCATCTCGTATCACTCCTATTGAGGATGTACGGGTCATAAAAGATCTCACATATGAAGAGGTATTTGTTGCTAGTCTAGATTGTCAAGTTAAGAAGCTAAGGAATAAAGAAATAGCTTCAGCAAAAGTACTTTGGAGAAACCATCAAGCAGAAGAAATAACATGGGAGGCCAAGGATGTGATGAAATCAAAACACCGTAACTTACTTGAAGCTAAAGAGGAAGTCCAATATGCAGAATTGGGATATTAATAGGTACGTGTAATTAATACTTAGTGTTTTGTCAAAAGTTTGTGTAAATAAAGGTTCAAATTTGGTTAAACTATCCAATTGTTCTAACGTTCGAGGATGAATGTTCCTAAGGTGAGGAGGATGTAACACCCCATATCTTACAATAATGGTACTATGAAAATGAAAAATGATATGGTTTGGTCAAATTAGCACCAATTTTTAGAAGTGCTTGAATCTCCAATTAAAGGGTGATATGTATGTTTAACGCTGAAGAGGGTCGAGTGTAAATATGTTTTGTGTAAAATTGAGAAGAGCATGGCCCTAAAGAAAGTGAGAGAATTAAGGTTCTTGTAGGACTTAAGAGGCTAGCAGGTGAGTCACCTACTTTCTTAGCTTAAATTTGCTAGCTAAATGGGGACGAGGTTCGACGTCGAATTTGACCAAGTCCGATTTTGAATAAACTATGTGTTACGGGTGTAACTTTAGCCCATGTTTTACTATCATAAATGGACTTTATTTTCATCCCAAGAAGAATATAAAAAGGTCCCAAGTACACCACAACAAACTTGGCTAATTGGGTCCAAACTAAGTGAAGAGAAAGTTAGAAAATGGTCAGCCCAAGCCCATCATCGTTGAGACCCAATTAGGCCCAAGTGTAAGGGCCAAGCTGTTGCATAACCAGATTATTACTATGTGGTAAAATGTGGTCAAAATTTCAAGAGTAAGTCAGCCAAGAGTCCCTTTATAAAGGGCTCAAAATAGCCCCTTAAGTCATTTTCACTTTGGAGAAAATTTTCAGCTTCTTAAAGACTTTTCTTTCTCTCCTTACTTCACATTACAAAGCAGCTAACACAATCCTCTAGGGTTCTTAAAGGGAACTTGACTCTCGAAGGCAAATGTAAGTAATCATAGTTGTGTGTTTAGTAGGATATCTTCATAAAAAATAAGAAGTATATGCTAGTAGGTTGTGCTGGAAATATGCTAGTAGGTTGTGCTGGAAATTCTGGACAACTTGTATTCTAAGGATTGTTGTACACCTTTCTTGTTAACTAAGAGGCTTTTCTCTTCTTGGTTGGCTGTATTATGAAGTAATACTTATGTTATTAACAAATTTTGGTTTTATAGTAATGTAACAAGGCTGCTTAACCACTTTTACAGTCCTCAAAAAGTGAGTTCTTATGAAATATCGCAATTGTGTTCTTAATCCGAACTTGTAGGATGTTGGATGGATAGCTATTGCCTCACGTCCTTAATGACTAATTTGTTACTGTTCTAAGACTAGTAAAAGACTATTTTTATTTATAGATATGTAGAGAATAGTTTGGTTAAAGTTGGAACGGGTTTGGAATTGTCGACGTCAAAATTGGGCGAAGGGGCGTAACATTATGCTGTCCATTTGTAGGTTGTGTAGAATTGTTATGTGTTATGCTTTGTGGGATATTGTAAGACTATTATGGCACTAGAACAGGCTGCAGATGATATGTATATAAGAATGTGTATTAGAAAATACGATTAGGGGCGGAAAGTTTGAAAGAATACTTTCGGGTTTATAACTACCCGCTTGCTTCTCGTGTGTGTTTTCTTTATGAGATTGTGCTGCCAAGATGTATTTATTGGCTGCTAATGATAGTTTTATCACCTATGATGTTGTAGATAAATATTTGGAGGAAGGGAAGGTTATCTTGATGTAATATTGAGGTCGTACAATGAGGTATGTAAGGCTACTTGATTTCGTATTACTTGGCATGAAATCTAGATTCATCCTTCGCACATAAAGGCACTTGCCAACTCCTACAAAACTATTAACCATGTCTCCACTCTTTGACTTATTCATACGATTCCATATATAGTCACCTTTAAATCTGCATACAAGCTTGTATACCAAGTTACATGGGTTCTTGTTGCTAAATAAAGCTCACGAGTTATTTCATTTCATATGTATTTTATTATTTGTGTAGCGTACTCTTCTCATTCTCATATTGTACTTGTATGATTATCTACATGTCACATGCTACATATGCAACCCTACAACTCTAATATAGTGACCAGCAAAAGAACCATCTCAAAGGTAATTAAAAGATTAAGTATATTGTTTATTGATGGGTGGTAGCCCGAGGGGTGGAAGAATCACCTAGCCAGGGACAATCCTATCACTGGTGGTAGCCCGTGCGGTTAAGCAAGAACCTAGCCAGGGACGATCCCGATACAGTTTTACCACTGATCAGTTGGTCATTTGTATTACATGTTGTGTACATATTATACTGTAAAGGTAAAGTTATATAAAGAACATAAAGTACATGATCCCAAAGTATAACCAATGGTGGTCTCTTATTCTACACTAGTGCATAGTTTCATTTGAGTTATCACTTCATAGACAGTATTTCCTGCCTTACATATTCAGTATATTATCTCGTACTGACGCCCCTTATAGGGGACCTGCATTTCATGCTGTAGGTACAAGTGCTAGTAGATCTCCCCAGTAGGAGTACAAGACATCCGATTGATGATACCAAGCTCCAGGTTGCTTCGGGGTTTTGTTTATGTCTAGAGCTTATATGTTTGTATTGTACAGTTAGTCATGGTGGGGCCTGTCCCATCCCTTATCAAATATTTTTCCTTACCTAGAGACTTTGTAGACTATGTAAATTAAAGTGTGGTCATGTTTTGTACGTTAACCACAGTGGCCCCAACGGCCTAATCATATGCATTTTCCTTTAGGCCTGTTATCACTATTTATTTTCTTAAGGGCATGTCAAATGTAGAAACACCTTATAATATGTATAGAAAGCACATAGATACAGGTTGGTTCTCCCAGGCCTTACCGGCAACGTGTGCTAGTCCGCATTAACGTTACTTTGGGCATGATAGGACCTTGACAAAAGATAAATGTTTGTTTCACAACCTCTTCACATGTCTATCAAAAATTTCCATCGATACCTCCTCATAGGTCAAATTATCTTCTACAACACAAATAACATTCAAGGGCAATAGAGTAGTTGGGTCACCCACACACTTCCTCAACATGGACACATGGAAGACTGGACAAACTATATTCATCTCTATAGGTATCTCCAACTCATATGCAACCCCACCCTCTAACCTTTAAGCTTTATAGTACTTACAAACCTTGGGCTTCATTTACCTTTCTTTCCAAACCGAACTACACCCTTAATGGGTGAGACCTTCAAGTAACCCTAATCACCAACCTTAATCTTAATATCTCCTCTCCTAACATAGGAGCAAGACTTTTGTCTTCTTTTGGCTGTTTTCAATTTCTCCCTTATCAACCTCACCTTCTCCAAGGCCTTCTGGACATAACAAAGCCATCTCCCCCACTTCAAACTACCCAATCGGGGATCTATAATGCCTACCATATAAAGCTTCAAAGGGAGCCACACCAATGCTTAAGTGATAGCTATTGTTTTATGCTAACTCAAAAAGTGGAAGAAGCTTATCCCAACTACCCTTAAACTCTAAAATACAAGCTCTAAGCATATCCTCAAGAGTGTAGATAGTCCTCTCAGCTTGACCATCGATTTGGGGATGAAGAGTCATGCTATGCTTAACCTTGGTACTAAGACCTCTATGAAATGACCTCTAAAAGTTAGAAGTGAATTGAGCCCAATAATCCAAAATGAAATATGAAGGCACCCCATGCAATCAAATTAACTTGTGTATGTATAACTTGGAATAATCTTCGGCACCATAAGTAGTTTTGACTGGTAGAAAGTGAGCCGACTTTGTCATTCTATCCACAACAACCCTAATAGATTAAAAATGTTATCTAGTCTTAGGCAACCCAACCACAAAATCCATGTTGATCTCTTCCCACTTCCAAGTAGGAATCTCTATGTCTTGGGCTAGGCGACCCGACCTTTGATGTTCAACCTTTACTTATTGGCAATTGTGACATCTAGATATGAACTTTGCAATATACCTCATCATACCTCTCCACCAATACAGCTCCCTTAAGTCTCTATACTTCTTTATAGAACTAGGGTGAATAGAATAGCATGAGTTATGGTCCTCCTTCAAGACAAGTTACCTTTAGTCATCAACATTAGTCACAAAGAACCTACCTTGGTACCTAAGGGCATCATCTCCCCCTTGGAAGAAAACCTCCACCTTACAATCTTTCACCAATCCCTTCAACTCTAACAATGTGGGGTCAAGATCTTGTTTTGACTTTATCTCCTCAATCAAAGAAGACTTAGAGCCATCAAAAACCACTACACCATCATTATCAACTTCATCTAAACCAACCCCCAATCTAGCCAACCGATGAACTTCTCTAGCCACCCCCTTGCCATCATCATCAACATGAGCTAGACTATCCATGGACACTCTATAGAGAGCATTGGCCACAACATTAGCTTTGTCGGGATGATAATGCACACTCATATTATAATATTTAAGGAGCTCTAACCACCTTGTTTGTCTCAAGTTAAGATTTTTTTGGGGCAAAAACATATTGGAGACTTGTGGTTCGTAAACACATCAACATGAACCCTATACAAGTAGTTACGCCAAATTTTCAAAGAAAATATCACAACCACCAATTCAAGATTATGGGTGAGATAATTCTTCTCATGCACCATAAGTTGCCTAGAGGCATATGCTATCACCTTACTATTTTGCATCAAATCACACACCAAACCAATTCTTGAGGCATCATAATAAGCCACAAAACCATCTAGCCCTTCCAGTAAAGCTGAAATAGGAGCGGAGATAAGCATGTCCTTCATATTTGGAAACTCTTCTCACATTCATTGGTCCACACGACTTTTGCCTTCTTTTGGGTCAACGTTTTCATAGGAGAAGCAATACAAGAAAAACGATTCACAAACCTTTGGTAATAACCCGCCAAACCCAAGAAACTTCTAATGTACGATGGAGGCAAAGGTCTAGGCCAATTTCTTATTACCTCTATCTTATTAGGATCCACCTTAATATTATCGCCAAACACCATATTCCCTAGAAAACCAATCTCTTTCAACCAAAACTAACGTTTTTCATATTTTGCATACACTTTCTCCCTCAAGATTTGCAACAACACCCTTAAGTGATTCACATGCTCCTCCTCACTATGGGAATAAATAATCATATCATCAAGAAAGACCACCACAAATATACCAAGCTAGGGTTTAAAGACCCTATTCATGAGATCCATCAATATATCTGATGTATTAGTCAACCCAAAGGCCATAAACACAAACTCAAAGTGCCCATACCTAGTCCAGAAAGCCATCTTGGGAATATCACACTCCCTTACTTTCACTTGGTGGTATTCGGACCAAAAATCATTTTTAGAAAAGTGACTAGCCCCTTGAACTTGATCAAAAAGTTCATCAATCTTTGGTAGAGGGTACTTGGTCTTAATGGTGACTCTATTAAGTTGTCGGTAATCAATGGACAATCTAAGAGAATCATATATTTTCTTCACAAACAACATTGTTGAAGCCCAAGGTGACTTAATAGGCCTTATGAAACCATTTTCCAGTAAATCTTTCAATTGATCCTTTAACTCTTTCAATTCTGCTAGAGCCATATGGTAAGAGGGAATGGAAATGGGTTGAGTATCGGGAAGGACGTCTATACAAATGTCTATTTCCATTTTGGGAGGAACACCAACAAGCTCATCGAGAAAGATATTAAGAAACACATTAACCACTAGAATCGACTCAATAGGATGGACTTCGGACTAAATATCCCTAACCTTCATAAGATGATAGAGACAACCATTATAAATCAACCTTTAGGCTTTAAGGTAAGAAATGAATCTACCCTCGACCACCACATCACAACTTTTCCACCTAAGGACGGGCTCATTAGGGAATTGGAATTTAACCATATGGGTTCTAGAATCAATAGAAGCATAATATGCATGCAACCATTCCATCCCAAAAATGACGTCAAAATCCACCATATATAATTCAAAAAAATCACAACGAATGACTTTATGGAATCTGAACACGGGACAATCTCTATAGACTTTATTAGCAACAATGGGCTCGAAAATGGGGGTTAACATATCATAAGGTTCACACAATAATTTGGTACTAACATGAAGCTTTTTGGAGATAAAAGAAGTGATGAAAGAAAGAGTGCCACCAGATCAATCAATGCATATACATTAAATAAAAAACTTTCAACATACCAGTGACGACATTGGGCACCTCATCCACCCCTTGTCTTCCTGGAAAAGCATAGAATCTATTTTTCCTTGAAGCACCCCTTATTGGCCTCCCTTTACCCTTGGACCCGCATTTGCACCTTGCTCTTGTGGATGAACATCTCTACCTGTGTTTTGAGCATAAGAAAAATCAAATACCTTATGACCCACTTCGCCAAAACCATAGCAAGTATTAGAGTTTCTCATGTATGGGTCATTATGATTTCTACCACATCTTTGGCACTTATGATTAGACATTCCACCACCACCACCTTGGAATCTTGAATTATCATTAACTAATCTCTTATTAGGAGCACTAGAACACCCTTTTCCTTAGAACTTATGGCCTTGAAGAAACTGGCCACCACTGGAACCTTAGAAACCTCCTTTTAAAATGAGCCCTCTTGGACTCACCACTTCTTCTTTTTCTAAGCTTTTCCCCCTTTAGTTTCTCTGCATATGTCATGAGGTAGGACAAATCCATATCACCCACTAACATGGTGGTACCAAGTCTGACACTTCCGACACAAATTTATTCATCCTTAATCTAGGTTCACCAACCAATTATGGAGCATACTTAGATAGATTGTTGAACTTAAGGGTATACTCCTTCACACTCATGGAACCTTGATTAAAGTTCATAAACTCCACCATCTTAGCCTCTCTTAGCTCTATAGGAAAGAATTGATTCATAAATATGTTTTTGAACTCTTCCCAAGGGATAACATTATCATTCCCCTTCTCTATCTTCCATTGTTTAAACCAAATTTATGCCACTCATTGAGTTGGTAGGCTGCTAACTCTGCTTTTCCCTCTTAATTGACCCCTATGATGGATAGAATCTTGTACACCTCCTCTATGAACTCATGGGAATCCTCATCCATCTTGGATCCATAGAATACAGTGGGTTCATTCTTGTGAAATCCTTCACTCTAGAAGCTGGAGTAGGTTCATCAGGGGCTTCAGCCACTTGGTTAATTTGGTTGGTCATAGCATGAGCCAACATTGTAATAGCATCATGAAACTTATCTTGGGCTACCCCTCCACCTTGAGGAGTTTGAGGAGCGAGAGGGGCTGATTGCTCCTCAGGTGTACGGTATCTCTTTAGTCTCCCTTTTGGAATAAGTGTGATCTAAAAGGGCAAAGGATATTCGTTAGGGGAAATGCATTACAATTACATGTACAGTACGATATAGACCATGATGAAGTGAAACATTTCCTAAAATGCCTCATAGCCTCCCATTCACACTTATGGCTCACTTCACAACCATAAATAAGAGTCTAATGGATGCAGAGTGTTGGATTCCGAGAACCATTAACAACCTAGTTCTCTGATATCAAGTTTTTCACAACCCAAGCCTAGGGCCAAGATGTGACACAGTGATTGGGGAACCCGAAGGGATCCCAAACATGTCTCTTAGCAAAGCAATCTCACATCCTTTGTCGCAGAAGCAAAATAAGAATCCTAAGTTTTAAAATAAGGGGAGTAGGACTAAGAAAAGTGTTGATATTCATAAAAACAATAATGGAGTCAAGCTCATAGCTTAATACATCATAGTATCCAACAACATGTCCAAATTGGAATGGAATAAGTGCAAGACACTTCCCGGGCTCACCCTTATAATAATAAGTGTCAAGATAACAAGAATAATGTAGATAGTGTCCTCGGACTTGAGGACTCCAAAAAACATATCTTTGAAGTATCAACTAGCCACATGGAGGATGATTAAAAGGTGCTCCGGTCCCTACATGGTAATATTATGTAGGCATAGAGTATGTGTTAGTACGTTTGAATGTATTAAGTACGTGGGATGCAATACAACATGACATAAACCAACATACTCAAAATGCTTAATCATAGGCAATGGATGTATAAAATCTCAACATGGCATGCATGATCAATGCTTATGGTAAAACATGCTTGCAAAACATTCAATATGCATAGTACATGATAAAAGTATGGGAAGAGACCTTAACCGACATAGACCAAGCGAGCTACTACTTGGAATCCAAGGCGTGTCACCCTCTTGGTAAGGTGATTGAGGCATCTCACTCATTCAACAATGTAATCGAGGCATGTCACCCCCTCCACAAGGTGTGGTCTACTTGCTATGGTAGTTGTACAATGAATAATTCAAGGCATGTCACCTGCTCATCAGGGTGATTGAGGCATGTCACCCCCTGAACAAGGTATGGTATAAATAGATGGATCCATTAGAAAGCCATAAGAGAAATCATGTATAACCTGTGGTGGCACATAGTGTAGAGACTAAGACTTTATATAAGAACCCCTTGAGTCGAGTCCCCATCTTAAGCCTTAATCTATGGTAAGTCTAATCCCACAGAATACTTGAAAATATCATACTTTAGTCAGAACATGAATAATATGACTTGATTAGCTCATAAAAATTCTTGACCTCTAATAATGAGCCTAAATGTAACGAACCAAGCCTAGGGCATAGATGTGACATGGCGAATGAGAACCCAAAGAGACACCAACGAAGCCTCATAGCATATCATTCACACATCCTTAATAGAGAAAGCAAAATAAACAACACAATATATATAATTAAGGGAAGATGGTCTTAGGGAAGTCATGATATTTATAAAGACATAAAAAAGTCAAGCTTATAGCATAGGTAGATCGATTATCCAACAACACCGCTAACATGGAATAAAGCAGGGGCCATGACACTTTCTGAGCTCACCCTCATAGTATCAAGTGTCCGACATAAACAAATATCAAATAGCAAGAGTAGCATAGATATCCTCCTGGGATTTGAGAACTCACAAAAGCTTATATTCCAAAGTACCAAACTAGCCATGTGGAGGATGATCGAGAGGTGCTTCGGTCCCTACATGGTAATATCATGTAGGCATAGAATATATAGTAGTATGTTTGAATGTACTAAGTCTGTAGGATGCACTACAACAAGACATAAGCCAATATAGTCAAAATCCATAATCATAAGCAATTCATAAGTATAATATCAATATAGCATGAATGATCAATGCTTGAAGTAAAACATGTTTGTAAACCATATAGCTTGCATAATACGTAACGCATGTTTGAAGAGACCATAATCAACATAGATCAAGCTAAGTACTACTTGGAATCCAAGGCATGTCACCCACTTGGAAGGTGGTTAAGGTACATACCCCTTAAAAAGGAAACTGGATATATCACCCCCCCTCCCCAATAAAAAAATGTGATTGAGGTACTCACTCCTCAACAAGTTGATTGGGCATGCCATCACCCAATAGGGTGATTAAAGTACCCACCCCACAATAAGGTGATTGGGAATATCACCCCCCCAAGAAGGTGATTGAGGTATGTCATCTCTCAAGATGGTGATTGGGCATGTCACCCCCCAACAAGCTGATTGACGCATGTCACCCCCTCAATAAGGTGATTCGGCATGTTATCCCCCAACAAGGTGTGGTGTAATTGTAATATCATAGTTACTTTTCATGAATCCATTCTTACATGCAAGCCCTTAATCATCATAAAATCACTTGACTTTTAACCATGTAATATATCATCAATAACTTGAGCATCCTTGTCAAGACATTTTATCAAAACACTTAATGGATTCATAATGCTTGTTCAAAGTCATGCAATTTAAGAGTGAAATAATATGAGAAAACCTAATGTAAATCAAACCACCAACATATAGTAAAATCCTCATGTAAGGTATCTTGAAACCTATCGTCAAATCTCATAGTAGATCATAGTTTCATAGCTCAAAACAAACAAAATCTTAATAGATAAAATCAATTCATGGTACAAGCTTGAAGTAGATAGACATGCATAATAAATCAACATTTCATAAAACCCAAACATAATTTATAATCATAATTTATAATAAGAGATACCCATATAAGACACAACTTGAAAACATGTAATTTTCATAAAAAGAAAGAATAGGTCCCAAGTGTTAAAAGACCTAATAGATGAAACTCACATACCTCAAACTTGGGTCTTCTTTAGATGAACTTAAAGAGAACTTAGAGCTTGAAGAGAATACTTGAGTTCAAAGTTAAGCTTGAAATCCTTGAAATTTGAATGTAATATTTGGTTCAGTCTTGGTGAGGTTTTTGAGAGGGTCTTGGGTGATATAGAGTTGAAAAATGGCTAAGTATAGGTGTTTTCATGCATAAGTGGGCATGGGGGTATGATCCTAATGCCTTTGTCCGAGATAGAAAAATCAAGGAAAAATGTACACTGGTTAGCGGAACTAACGCGAAGGCTAATTTAACATTAATTCACACCCCTGGCACATTGCGGCAAGGGCACAAATGCTCTCTAGAAATCATATATAGAAAAATTTATTTTTCACTATGAGTCCTCTAAAATCTGGGTTATACACATTTCCCACTAAATTTTGCCCACTGATTAAGAACATGAACTCGGATTTTCAATATCACAAATGAATTTTATGATATATAGAAATTACAATTATGGGCATTTTTGAAGCACAAATGTGGGGCATTTCACTAACTTGAACATGAAAATAGATTGCAATCACACATGATCCCTTGCTCCAACATGAATAGCTCACAAGAGATAAAAATCTTGAAATAGGACCTAATGTCAAAGAAATGTATAATAAGAAGGATAATCATGAAGATAGCAGCCCGAACAAGAATGCAACAATGCATCTAAACATCATTTCAAAATCTCAACATAAGTGTCAAAATCACTATGAATTTGTCAACATAAACATGAATGCATGCAATGACATAAGGGCTGATTCATATAACTTCAAATCACATAGGAGACTTAGAATTAGTATCTTAGGCTTCAGTAGAATGGAAGAGATAGGGCTATTGCTTTTGCATGTCTACCTCATCTTCCAATATGGCACTTTCAACTTGTTGGTTTCACCAAAGAACCTAGACGGAAGCAACATCATTGTTCCTTAACCTCTTCTCCTTATCTATCGAAAATTTCTACTAGGACCTCTTCATAAGTGAAGTGTCTTCAACAATACCCACAACATCAAGAGACACGATAGCACTTGGGTTACTCACATATTTCCACAACATAGACATATGAAAGACCAAATGAACCAAGTCATTTTTACTAGGTAACTCCAACTCATAGGCCA
Organism: Solanum ossicruentum; assembly: GCA_025774065.1. NCBI lineage: Eukaryota > Viridiplantae > Streptophyta > Magnoliopsida > Solanales > Solanaceae > Solanum > Solanum ossicruentum. Next base: position 23,055 of record JAOTQR010087069.1, read on the forward strand.
CCTTACCAATCCTCCTCAACAGTCTATAAAGACCAACAAATATTGGACTCAATTTAACCTTTTTATCAAAGTGAACCACACCCTTCATGGGTGAGACTGTTAGATAGACCTAATATTATATTTTAAATTCAAGCTCTCTTCTCCTTAGAAAGGCATTGGACTTTTGAGGATCTTGGGTTGCTTTCAGCCTTTCCTAAACAACCTTACCTTCTCCATAGGTTGTATAACCCAATCCAAAGCCAATCAAGCCATTTCCCCTACCTCGAACTAGCCAACCGGGGATGTATAATGTCTACCATAGAGAGCCTCAAAAGGAGCCATACCAATGCTAGAATGATATCTATTATTATAAGCAAACCCAATCAATAGAAGATGATCATCCCAACCACCCTTAAGCTCTAAAATACAAGCTCTAAGCATATCCTCAAGAGTTTGGATAATTCTTTCGGCTTGGCCATCTATTTGAGGGTGAAAGGTCGTACTAAGCTTTACCTTGGTACTAAGTCCTCTTTGGAAGGACCACCAAAAGTGAGAAGTGAATTGAGCACTACAATTCGATATAATAGATATGGGAACCCCATGCAATCTAACCAATTTATGAATGCACAACCTAGCATAATCATCGGCACCATATGTGGTCTTAACCTGTAGGAATGTTGCCAACTTTGTTATCCTATCAACCACAACCCAAATTGAATCAAAACCATTTCTAGTCTTAGGCGACCCAACAATAAAATACATGTTGCTTTCCTCCCACTTCCAAGTAGGGATCTCTATATCTTTGGTAAGGCCACCTGACCTTTGATGCTCGATTTTGACTTGTTGGCAATTATGACAACCGGACATAAACTTAGCAATATCCCTTAACATACCAACCCACCAAAACACTTCCTTCAAATCTCTATACATCTTAGTAGAACCAAGGTGAATAGAATAGGAAAAGTTATGTGCCTCATCAAGAATCCTCTCTCTCAAGTCATCCACACAAGGCACACACAACCTACCTTGGTAGCTAAGGGCACTATCTCCCCCTTGGGAGAAAACCTCCACCTTGCCCTCTCTCACCAACGCCTTTAATTCTAACAAGGAGGGGTCAAGATCTTGCTTTGCCTTTACCTCATCAACCAAGGAAGAGTTTGAACCATCAACAACCACGATACCACCATTATCAACCTCTTCCAACCTAACCCCCAACCTAGCCAATCGATGAACCTCTCTAGCTACCTCTTTGCCGCTACCATGAAGATAAGCTAGGCTACCCATAGACACCCTACTCAAAGCATCGACCATAACATTAGCCTTATCAGGGTGATAATGCACACTCATATCATAAACCTTAAAAAGCTCTAACCACCTTCGTTGCCTCAAGGTGACATCTTTTCGAGTGAACACCTATTAGAGATTCTTATGATTGGTAAGCACATAAACATGCACCCCAGACAAATAATGATGCCAAATTTTCAAAGAAAGAACCACGACGGCCAATTCAAGATCATGGATAGGATAATTCTTTTCATGCACCTTGAGTTTTCTAGAGGCAAAGGCTATCACTTTATCATTTTGCATCAAAACATAACCCAAACCAATTTGGGAGGCCTCACAATACACAACAACCCCTTCCAGCCCTTCCAATAGAGACAAGATATGAGTGGAGACAAGCTTATCCTTTAAGGTTTGGAAAATCTTCTCACAGTCATAGGTCCAAAAAAAACATAGCCTTCTTTTGAGTCAACTTAGATATGGGAGAAGATATAGAAGAGAACCCATTCACAAACCTCTGATTGTAACCTGCTAAGCCCAAGAGAATTCTAATTTCAAATGGAGTTAAAGGCCTAGGACAATTTCTAATTACCTTCATCTTCTTAGGATCCACTTTTATATCATCGCCCGACACCACATAACCTAGAAAGGCAACCCCTTTCAACCAAAACTCACATTTTTCATACTCAGCATAAAACTTCTCTTCCCTCAACCTTTGTAAAACCACCCTCAAATGACTCACATGTTCCTCATCACTATCGGAATAGATCAAAATATTATTAATGAAAACCACCAAACAAATCAAGGTAGGGTTTGAAGACCATATTCATAAGATCTGTGAAGATAGCCGGTGCATTAGTCAACCCAAAGGACATAACAATAAATTCATAGTGCCCATACCTAGTCCGGAAGGCCGTCTTGGGAATGTCACACTATCTCACTTTCACTTGATGATATCCAGACCAAGATCAATCTTAGAAAGTGACTAGCCCCTTGAATTTGGTTAAAGTACTCATAAATCCTTGGTAGAGGGTACTTATTATCAAAGGTGACTCTATTAAGTTGCCAGCAATCAATACACATTCTAAGATGTAACACCCCACCTCTTATGATATTAGTACTATACAAATGAAACATGATATGACTTTGTTAAATTAGTGCCAATTTTTAAAAGTGCTTGAATCTCAAATTAGAGGGCGATATGCATGTCTAACGCTGAAGAGGGTTGAGTGTAAATAAGTTTTATGTCAAATTCAAGAGATCACGACCCTAAACAAAGTGAGAGAATTGAGATGCTTGTAGGACTTAGGAAGCTAGCAGGTGAGTCACCTACTTGCTTAGCTTACATTTGCTAGGCCCGACGTCGAATTTGTCCAAGTCCGATTATGAATGAAGTCCGTGTTAAGGGTGTAACTTTAAATAATGTTTTACCATCATAAATGAGCAATACATACAGCCTAAGATGAATAATAAAAGGGCCCAAGTAAATCATAACCCACTTGACTAATTGGACCCAAAATGAACTAAGGAGAAAAGGGAGAAATGGGCAGCCAAGGCCCAACCAATTTGAACCTAATAAGGTGCATGTGAAAGGGGCAAGGAGCTGCATCACCATCTTGGTGAAGTAAGGCTAAAAGTTCCTTAGTAGGTGGGCCAAATTTCCTCTTTAAAAAGGGTTTAAAACAGCTCCCATAAGTCAATTTCAACTTGAAAAAAAAAATCAGATTGTTCTCCATGTTTTCTCTCAACTCTTTCTTGACTTTGTAAAGTAGCCAAAGGAATCTTTCAGGGTTCCTAAGGAGGCCCTCAACCTTGAAGGTAAACGTAAGTGATTATAGTTATGTGTTTAATAAGGTTTCTTCATGAAAAATAAGAGACTATGTTGGTTAGGCATATGCTGAAAATTTTGGACAACATGTGTTCCAAGATTGTTATGTATTTTTCTTGTTTATTTGGAAGCTTTTCTCTTTTTAGTTGGATAGATTATGAAAGGATTATACTGTTATTAATGAGTGTTGGTTCATAAATGATGTATAAAGGCTCATGTACCACTTTTACAATCCGCAAAAGTGAGTTCTTATAGGATATTGCAATTGTGTTCTTAATACGAACTTGTGGCCTGTTGGATTGGAGGATATTGCTTCACGTCCTTAATGACAACTTTGTTACTGTTATTAGACTATTTAAGGTATATTTTATGTATATATGTGTTGTGGACAGTTTGGGTAAAGTAGAAACAGGTTTGGAATTGTCGACGTCAAAATGTGGCAAAGGGACGTAACGTTATGTCGCCTATTTGTATGTTGCATAGAATTGTTATGTATTGTGCTTTGTAGGATGTTGTACGACTATTATGGAACTAGAAAAGGTTTCACGTGATATGTATATGAGAATGTGTATTAGAAAATATGATTAGGGTCAGAAGGTTGAAAGAATACGCTCGGGTTTATAAATGCCCGCTTGTTGCTCGTATGTTGTTTTTTTATGAGATTGGGCTGTCAAGATGTATCTATTGGATGCTAATGCTAGTTTTATCACCTACTATGTTGTAGATAAATATTTAGAGGAAAGGAAGGTTATCTTGAGGTAATAGCGAGGTCGTACAGCGAGTTATGTAAGACTATTTGATTTCGTATTACTTGGCTTGAAATCTAAATTCTTTCTTGGCACATAAAGTCACTTACCAACTCCAAAATGATTATTAATCATGTCTTCACACTTTCACATGTTCATATGCTCCCACACATAGACACCTTTAAACATGCATACATATGTGGATACCAAGTTACATGGGTTCTTGTTGCTAGATAAAGTTCATGAGTTATTTCATCTCATACGTATTTCATTATTTGTGTAACATACTCTTTTCATTGTCATATTCTCTTGTATGATTATGTACATGTCACATGCTACATATACAGCCCTACAGCTCCAATATTGTGAAACCAAAAGAATCATCTCAAAGGTAATTGAAAGTTAAAGTATATTGCTTATTAATAGGTGGTAACTCGAGGGGTGGAAGAATCACCTAGCCAGGGTTAATCCTATCACGGTTGTAGCCCGAGGGGTTAAAGGAAGAGCCTAGCTAGGGCCGATCTCGATATAGATTTACCACTGATCAACTAATCATTTGTATTATATGTTGTGCACAGATTATACAGTAAACTTAAAGTAATAAAAAGCACATAAAGTACATGATCCCATAATATAACTAAAGGTGGTCTCTTACTTTATACCAGTGCATAGTTTCATTTGAGTTGTTACTTCATACGCAGTATTTCCTGCCTTATATATTCAGTACATTATATCGTACTGAGTCCCTTACCGGAGACATGCATTTCATGCTGCAGGTACAAGTGCTAGTAGATCTCCCCAGTAGGAGTACAGGATATCCAACTACTGTTACCATGCTCCAGGTTGCTTTGGAGCTTTATGTGTGTCTAGAGCTTATATTTTTGTCTTGTATAGTTAGTCGAGGCGGGGCCTGTCCCGATCCTTATTTTCCTAATCAAGAGGCTTTGTAGACTCTGTAAAATTAAAGTGTGGTTGTGTCTCCTACCTTAGACACAGTCTCCCCAATGACCTAGCCATATGTATTTCCTTTTGGTTTGTTGTTACTATTTTCTTTCACAAAGGCATGTTGACTGCAGAAACCCCTTATAATATGTATAGAAAGCACATATATATAGGTCAGTTCACCAAGGCTTTATTGGCAAAAGATGCTAGTCTGCCTTAACGGGACTTGGGGCATGACAGAAGTGGTATCAGAGCGGGTCATCCTAGGGAGTCTACAAAGCCATGTCTATGTACAATCTTGTTTATTGATGTGTTATGCACCATATTTATAAGCAGGAGGCTATATGATATTTAGGAGTTGTCACTTTATTTTCATTTTTTAGATCATGCGATAGAGCTAAGTGTAATAAGTGGATTGCATCTAAACCCTAAATTGTGTTGTAAAGCTAGTATGCCAGAAACCAGGAAGTAGAACGGTAAAGGGAAGGGAGTAGAAGTGGTGGTTCGAATACCCAGTTAGGTGAGACAACAAAATGAGGCTCAAAAGGAGTCTCTGTCATAGACATCTCCAACTCCTCCAGCTCCTGATGAACTCGAAAGTAGTGGAATTCTCCTAGAACCACCTATTAATGCTACTGTGCAGGATCTAAGAAATGCAGTCCAACTATTGACTCGTATAGTTGTTGGCCAAGGTCAAAGGCAAGAAGGTCCAGTTATAGGTATAGTTGGTGCGAATAGGGCAAATAGCACGAGGATATATGACTTCCTTAATTTGGACCCTCCATCCTTCACTAGGTCAGATCCTATTGAAGATCCCAAAGACTTTATTGATCAGATTCAACGCACTATAGATGTTATGCTTGTGAGTGGTAGAGAAGCTGTCGAGATAGCAACATATAGGTTGAAGGGTATGGCTATATTGTGATATGAAGCTTTGAAGCAATCTAAGGGTATAGATGCACCTCCAAATACCTAGAAGGAATTCAAAGAGGCATTTCTTGACCATTACTTGTCATTAGAGATCTGATAGGCCCGTGTAGATCAGTTCTTGAATCTCCACCAAGGGAATATGAGTGTGAGGGAGTATAGCCTTCAATATAATTCCTTGGCCAGTTATGCTCCTAATGTAATTGCTACTATGGCAGATAGAGTTCATTGATATGTGGATAGATTGGATATGTATCTGGTCAGAGACTGTAGCATTGCTTCCTTGAACAAAGACATGGATATAGCGAGAATGCAATCTTTATCACAGAAATTGGAGGATCAGAGGCAAAGAAGAAGGACACAGGAATTGGAAAGGGGGCAGGCCAAAAGGGCTAGATCTATAGGGCAGTTTGCACCACCCCAACGTGATCTTAGGCCTTGGATTTCTAATAGACCGCCTAGGCCATCATCCTCCTACTATGCAGCCAGTGCTCCACCACAACTTCAAAGTTCTAAGAGAAATCAGTTTGGTTCAAGAAGTGAAGGGCAAGGCGCCCGAACAATGGGGTATTTAGCAGGCCAGCAAATGACCCCTATGTAGCCTTGTAAATAGTGTGGAAGAAGTCATTCAGGTATATGTCATGTTCGGATAGATTCTTGTTATTGGTGTGGTGCACCTGGGCATATGATGAGAGATTGCCTAAGGAGATGTATGGGTGATATAGAAAAATCTACTGGATCAGCTGTTGCATTATCTTTGTCAGTTCCTCCTTTAGGTAGCGGTCAACAAGAACTTATGGTTCGTTGTAGAGGTTTTAGAGGGGCAGCTAGCTCTAGTGGAGTCCAGAATCGCACTTATGTTCTGAGGAGTCAGCAAAATTTGGAAGCTTCACCTTATGTGTTCACAGGTATATTGTTCATCTTTTCACATAATGTATTTGCATTAATTGACCCTAGTTCTACACTATTATACATTACTCCACTAGTTGCTACGAAGCTTAATAGAACACCCAAATTATTGAACAAACTATTTGAAGTGTTCATACTAACCCGTGAATCTATTATGGCTAGAAGGGTTTATTATGATTGTGTAGTAACTGTTTGATATCATGACACATTGGCTAACCTAATTGATCTAGAAATGGTGGAATTTGATGTTATAATGGGTATGGATTGGTTAGCTTCTTGCTATGCCATCGTGGATTGCAGAACTAAGAGATGTGCTTCCATTTTCAAAATGAGGCAGTTCTTGAATGGAAAGGTAATGTTAGGGCGCCAAAGAGTAAGTTTATGTCTTATTTTAAGGCCAAAAAAATGATATCTAATGGGTATATATGTCATTTAGTTAGAGTGAGGAATATGGAGGCAAAATCACCAACTTTTCAATCAATTACAGTAGTGAATGAATTTGTTGATGTGTTCCCTGAAAAGCTTCCAAGCTTACCTCTAGAACGCGAAGTAGATTTTGGTATTGACTTATATCCAAGCACTCATACTATTTCCATCCCTCCATATAGAATAGCCCCAGTAGAATTGCGTGAATTAAAAGAGCAGTTAAAACACTTATTGGAGAAGGGTTTTACAAGACCTAGTATGTCCCTTTGGGGTGCACCAATGTTATTTGTACGCAAAAAGGATGGAACCTTGAGATTGTGTATTGATTATCGACAATTGAATAGGGTGACAATTAAGAATAAATACCCTCTCTCCAGGATTGATGATTTATTTGATCAATTACAGGGTGCCAAATTCTTTTCAAAAATTGATTTGAGGTCAGGTTATTACCAAGCGAGGGTGAAGGAGAAAGATATACCCAAGACAACTTTTAGAACACGTTATGGTCACTTTGAATTTCTTGTTATGTCATTTGGGATAATGAATGCACCAGTAGTTTTTATGGATCTGATGAATAGGGTATTCAAGACATTCTTGGGGGTGTTTGTGATAGTGTTTATAGATGACATTTTGGTATATTCAAGATCAGAAGAGGACCACGCAAATCACTTACGACAAATGTTATAGGTTCTTCGTGATCGACAATTGTATGCCAAACTTTCTAAATGTGAACATTGGGTAAAATCAGTGGCATTTTTGGGTCAGATTTTGTCTTATGAGGGCATAAGGGTAGATTCACAAAAGATAGGGGATGTGAAAGATTGGCCAAGACTAACAACACCCACGGAAGTTTAGAGTTCCTAGGTTTGGCAGGTTATTACAGGAGGTTTTTTGAAGGTTTTTCTTCAATTTCTACACCTCTAACAAAGTTAACACATAAGGCAACCAAGTTTCAATGGAATGATGCATGTGAAAGGAGCATCCAGGAGCTGAAAAACAAGCTAACTTCTGCACCTATGCTAGTACTTCTGAAAGGCACCGAGGGGTATGCAGTGTATTGCGATGCTTCAGGAGTTGGCTTAGGGTGTGTGCTGACACAGAATGGTAGGGTAATTGCTTATGCATCTAGGCAACTATGATGATATGAGAAAAACTATATACTGATCATAAGAGCCTAGAATACATCTTTAAGCAGAAAGACCTAATCATAAGACAGTGGTGATGGCTAGAACTAATAAAGGATTACGATGTTGATATACTATGCCATCCGGGGAAGGCAAATGTGGTAACTGATGCTCTAAGTCGTAAAGCAATCAAGAATACTAGTGACAAGGCCATGGTAATTCAAAGTGTGGCTAAGGATCTACATCAACTAGCTAGTTTGGGAGTTTGCCTTCTTGAAACTCCAAAGGAAAGGGTTATTGTACATAATGCAACAACGTCTTCATTGGTGATGGAGTTAAAGGAAAAGTAGTTCGAGGATCCTATTTTATGACGACTAAACGAAAAGGTGAGTCAGGGTACAATGAAGGGCTTTGAGATTACACGAATTTGCCAAAATAGATTATGTGTGCTTGATATCAATAGATTAAGAAAGAGGATAATGGAAGAAGCCTATCATTCCCGATTTTCCATCCATCCAGGATCAACTAAGATGTACCATGACTTTAAGGGAATGTTTTGGTGGGGAGGCTGAAAAAGGACCTTGCAGAATTTGTGACTCAATGCCCAACTTGCCAATAAGAGAAAGTAGAACAACAAAAGCCAGGAGGTTATATGCAGTGTATAGAGCTTCCAACATGGAAGTGGGATATGATCAATACTGATTTTGTTATGGATTTTCCTCATTCATTTCATACGTTTGACTCCATATGGTTAATAGTTGACTGACTCAAAAAGTCAGCACACTTCTTGCCGGTTAGAAGTAATTATACAGATGAAAAGTATGCCAAGATATACCTCAAAGAGATAGTCAGGCTGCATGGACTCCCAATCTCCATTATATGGGACCGAGGAGCACAATTCACTGCCATGTTTTAGAGTCCTTCAAAAGGAGTTTAGGGACACAAGTGAAATTTGAGAACAACATTCCACCTCAAACAGACAGTCAAAAAGAACGCACCATTTAGACACTTGAAGATATGTTGCGAGCTTATGCATTGAACTTTAAAGGTAGTTAGATGGACCATTTGCCACTTATTGAATTTACCTATAATAATAGCTACCACACGAGTATCAAGATGGCACCTTATAAAGCTTTGTATGGAAGGAAATGTAGGTCGCCGATTGGATGGTTTGAAGCGGGTGAAACCACCTTACATGGGCCAGATCTAGTGAAGTAAGCCATGGGAAAAGTTAAGGTAATACAACAGTTGCTAGAAATAGCCCAAAGTCATCACAAATAATATGCAGATGTTAGAAGGAGAGGACTAGAATTCTCAGCAGGGTATTGGGTATTAAAAGGTGTCTCCAATGAAAGGGGTTATGAGTTTTGGAAAGAAACAAAAATTGAGCCCACGTTACATTGGGCCATATAAAATTATGAACAAGTTTTGGCGAGTTACATATGAAATAGAGCGACCCCCAAGAGCTTTCAATGGTTCATCCAGTTTTCCATGTCACAATGCTTCTGAAATACATAGGTGACCCATCCCGTGTTACTCTTATTGAGGATATGTAGGTTACAGAAGATCAACCCTATGAAGAGGTACCTATTACTAGTCTAGATTATCAACTTAAGAAGCTAAGGAATAAAGAAATAGCTTCAGTGAAAGTACTTTGGATAAACCATCAAGCTGAAGAAACAACATGGGATGCGAGGATGCGATAAAATCAAAATGCCGTTACTTATTTGAAGCAAAAGAGGAAGTCCAACATGCAGAAATGGGACACTAATAGGTTTTATGTGATTGAATACTTAGTGTGTTGTCAAAAGTTTGTATAAGTAAAGATTTAAACTTGGTAAAGCTATTCAATTGTCTAAAATTCAAGGACGAATGTTCCTAAGGGGGTGAGGATGTAACACCCCACCTCTTATGATACTAGTACTATGCAAATGAAACATGATATAGCTTTGTTAAATTAGTGCCAATTTTTAAAAGTGCTTAAATCTCAAATTGGAGGGCGATATGTATGTTTAACACTGAAGAGGCTCGAGTGTAAATAAGTTTTATGTCAAATTCACGAGATCATGACCCTAAACAATGTGAGGGTATTGAGGTTCTTGTAGGACTTAGGAAGCTAGCAGGTGAGTCACCTACTTGCTTAGCTTACATTTTCTAGGTAAACGGAGATGATGCCCAACGTCAAATTTGTCCAAGTCTGATTATGAATGAAGTCCATGTTAATGGTGTAACTTTAACCCATGTTTTACCATCATAAACAAGCAATACATAAATCCCAAGATGAATAATAAAAGGGCCCAAGTACATTACACCCCACTTAACTAACTGGGCCCAAAACTTAGTAAGGAGGAAAGGGAGAAATGGGTAGCCAAGGCTCAACAAATTTGAACCCAATAAGGCCCAAGTGAAAGGGGCAAGAAGCTGCATCACCAGGTCGGTAAATTAAGGCTAAAAATGCCTTAGTAGGTCGGCCAAATTCGCCCCTTTAAAAAAGTTTTCTCTTAACTCTTTCTTGACTTTGTTAGCTGCTAAAGGAATCTTCTAGGGTTATTAAGGAGGCCCTCAACCTTGAAGGTAAAGGTTAGTGATTATAGTTGTGTTTTTAGTAAAACAAGAGACTATGTTGGCTAGCTATATGCTGAAAATTTTGGACAACATATGTTCCAAGATTGTTATACATTTTTCTTGTTTATTTGGAAGCTTTGCTCTTTTTGGTTGGATTGATTATGAAAGGAGACTGCTCTGTATAATGATTATTGGTTCTCAAATGATGTATATAGGCTGCTACACCACTTTTACAGTCTGCAAAAGTGAGTTCTTATAGGATATCACAATTGTTTTCTTAATACGAACTTGTAGGTTCTTTGATGGGAGGCTATTGCCTCACGTCCTTAATGACTGCTTTGGTACTATTCTTAGAATGTTTTAAGGCTGTTTTTATGTATATATATGTTGTGGACTTTTTGGGTAAAGTTGAAACAGGTTTGGAATTGTCGACGTCAAAATGTGGCAAAGGGACGTAACGTTATGTCGCCTATTTTTATGTTGCATAATTATTATATGTTGTGCTTTGTGAGCTGTTGTAAGACTGTTATGACACTAGAAAAGGATGAACATGATATCTAAATGAGTATGTGCATTATAAAGTACGATTAGGGGCAGAAAGGTTGAAAGAATACGCTTGGGTTTATAAATACCCGCTTACTACCCGAATTTGTTTTTTTATGAGATTGGGCGTATAAGATGTACCTATTGGCAGATAATGCTATTTTTATCACCTACTATGTTATAGATAAATATTTGGAGGAAGGGAAGGTTATCTCATGTTAATAGCGAGGTCATACAGCGAGGTATGTAAGGCTGCTTGATTTCATATTAGTTGGTACGAAATCTAGATTCTTCCTTGACACATAAAGGCACTTACCAACTCTGACAAAACTATTAATCATGTCTCCACTCTTTCACATGTTCATATACTCCCATAAATAGTCACCTTTAAATACACATACGTGGATACTAAGATACATGGGTTCTTGTAGCTAAATAATGTTCACGAGTTATTTCATCTCATACGCATTTCATTATTTATGTAACATACTCTTTTCATGATCATATTGTCTCGTATGATTATGTACATGTCACATGCTACATATATAGCCCTACAACTCCAATAATATGACCACCAAAAGAATCATCTTAAAGGTAATTGAAAGGTAATCTAGGGCCAATCCTGATATAGATTTACCCCTAATCAGCTATTTATTTGTATTATTTGTTGTGCACAGATTATACAGTAAAGGTAAAGAAATAAAAAGAACATAAAGTACATGATCCCACAGTATAACTAAAGGTGGTCTCTT
>JAOTQR010087107.1:0-35049 GCA_025774065.1 Solanum ossicruentum
ACTCACAAAGAAAATACACAATGTGTATCTCACAAACTCTCCACAATTTAACTCTCTACTTGGTTGTTTTGTTGGTGTACAATGAAGGAGTTGAGGAGCTCCTTTTATAGTACAAAAAACTGCACAAGGTGAATTTAAAAATAAGCAGCAAGCAACCAATGTTGAATGGGAAGTTGCTGCCAATGTTGAATGGAAGATTGTTGGCAATGTTGAATGGAAAAGTGGCTGGATTTGTTTGACAAAATGAGTTGCCAAGTTTGAAGAAGACTTGGGCCAAATTTTCAACAGAATGCAAAAAACTACAGACATTTCTTTGGAAAGAAATATGACAGTTACTCCCGAAGATTTATTACTTTATACACATTTAAATAAAGAACAAAAATTGCATTTGATGTTATTCTTCATCGAATATTTTCAAATCAATCTGGCGCTTTCTTCATTGATGGACCTAGAGGAACTGGAAAAACTTACCTATCGTGCTTTACTAGCTATTGTGCGATCTAAAGGATTTATAGTTTTAGCTACTGCAACCTCTGGTGTTGCAACTTTCGTATTCCCTGGAGGACGAACTGCTCATTCACGTTTCAAACTTCCTATTAATATAAATGAAAATTGTAGTTGTAACATCAGCAAACAAAGTTCCCTTGCCTCTTTAATTCGAGAGGCAAAACTGATAGTATGGGACGAAGTATCAATGACCACCAAAAAGCTTGTTGAAACTTTTGACTTGTTCTTACAAGATATTATAAACACAAGTACGCTTTTTGGTGGGAAAGTTATTGTCTTTGGAGGTGATTTATACAGACTTTACCTGTTGTACAAAATGGCAGAAAAGAATACTTTATTAATGAAAGCTTATTAAATTCTACAATCTGGAACCATCTTGAAAAATATAAATTATTACAGAATATGCATGCAAGAACAGATCCTGCTTTTTGTGAATACTTACTAAAAATCGGGAATGGCGAAGTAAAAACAAACAAGCATGGCAAAATTGAAATCCCGCAATCCTTTCTTATTCCATTTACGAATGAGCAGGACTCATTAAATATCTTATTCAACATTATTCACCCAAATTTAAACATAATCCACGAAGATATTTCCTCCGTAACATCTTGTGTTATCTTAACAACAAGAAATGATTTCGTTGCCGAAATAATGAAATGTTCATTAATAAATTCCCAAATGATCCAATAGCATTTATTGGAATTGATGAAACTATTGAACTGAAGGATCAAGTTGAATATGAGGATTTTTTACATACTCTAAATCCTCCTGGCTTGCCTCCATATAGATTAATTCAAAAACGAAATTGTCCCATTATTCTCCAATGCAATTTAAATCCTTCCGAAGGTTTATGCAATGACACACGAGTAATTTGTCTTGATTTTAAAACTCACGTTATTAGTGCCAAAATCGGAAGTGGTGATTTTAAAGGAAAACACGTTTTCATTCCTCGAATACCATTGCTATCTTCACAAGATGCAAAATTGCCTATTCCATTTAAGAGAACGCAATTTCCAATTCGGCTCTGTTTTGCGATGACTATAAACAAATCTTAAGGTCAAACACTTGATTTCGTAGGAATTTATCTACCTGAGCCTGTATTTTCACATGATCAACTTTATGTTGCTTTGTCTCGAGCAAAAAGTTCAGACAATGTTAAAATATTAATTCGACCAGCAACTGAAGATGATCATGATGGTCACTCTACGTACAATATAATATATAACCATATAATCGAAAGGGCAGTCTCTTGATATATTCAATTGCATAAAAACCATGATACTGTAATACTGTGTAAGCTGTTGTTTTATTTTTCTTTTGGTGGATTCAACACTTTCTCCTTTCTACTCAGAATTTAGGTATTAACTTTTCCCTTCCCCAATTTTATCAGACAATGACTCAAAATCTTCATGCACATGAGATAACTCCAAAGAGTTCAAAATGGACCTGTAAAGTGCAGATTGTTGATATATGCGGACCAGCAGAGAGCAAGGAAAAAGGAATCAAGTTTTTTTTAACATGCTCTTGCAGGATGAACTGGTACAATTTTAGATCTCTATTTAATATCTTGCTTTCCCCACTGTAGCAGTTATGTGGTATTACTTGACATAGCAGCACTACGATTCCCCTTTAACTATTGCATTCAACTTGTGATTAGACCTCTAAAGGAAAAAGTGTTTCGACTTCCCAGTCTAAATCCTATAAGCCGTAAGTTACCTACTGTTCAACAGCTCTTGGCTACCTTTTTTAAGCCCTAATTTCTCAGAGCTGAGAATAAACTCTATTTAAGAGCGTATTGCAACTCGGCAGCCATCAGTATTACACGTGTTATGAAACATCTTTTTTGTTGATGCAACTAAAATTGATAAACATTGGCCTAAATTTCAGTTGTGTAGAAGCCATAATTTTCAATAGCTCTACAGGCTCAATTGATTTGGATTTGATAGTTAACAAATCTTTTATATAATCCAACCACCATCCTGAATGTTTCAGTTGTGTAGAAGCCATAATTTTCAATAGCTTATCCTGCACAGGAAGATATCAAATAAAATACCTAATAAAATATCAAACCACCTCTACAACCCTCAAGGGTTGGCTTGGTGGTAATTGACTTGAGCCTTGGGGTTTGCTCCCTTTCAAGGTCTCAAGATCGAAACCCACTGGGTGTAAACAATTTTTGAGGGCCATCGGACTGGGTAAAACCTGAATTAACCGTGGTGCACTTGCGGGAAACTCCTTGCCGAGGGCCTGTGCACTCCGGGAGATTAGTCGGGCTCTAAGAGACTCGGACACCCGGTGCAAATTAAAAAAAAAATATATATATATATATATATATCAAACCACCTCGACAACATATTAGACGAACTATTAAGATCTCATGAAAGCTTTTGAATGTATTTCCTCCTCCTTACTAAACTTTCTTCCATTTCCCTACTTCTAAACCTTCCTTGTGTGTTTTCTTGATTTAGGTATTTCAACAACTTACCAAAGATGATAACTTTATCTGATTTCTACCATGTTTTGACTGTTATTGTGCCACTTTATGTAGTGAGATGCTACCTTATGGCTCTGTTAAGTGGTGGAAGATTTTCTCACCAGACCAGTGTTCTGGAATCAACACATTTGTGGCACTTTTTGCAGTTCCACTTCTGTCTTTCCATTTTATAGCTGCTAATGATCCTTATGCTATGAACTTAAGATTCATTGCTGCAGATACTCTGCAGAAACTTATTGTTCTTGGGGTTCTTGCTGTTTAGGCTGATTTGAACAGAAGGGGTAGTTTGGAATGGAGTATAACTCTTTTACAAACAAGTTGCCCCAAGGCGATCAATGTGGCTATATGTGGCCTATACGAATGATTTCTATATTATATCTGAACATAGGGTCACTACCAATAGAACATGAGTCCCAACAAGTGATGAATATATCAACTTAAGCAACCAACAATGGGCAACTATGCAACTCTTCCAAATACTTTAGTTATGTGTATTATTTTGTTAAAAGGAATGTATGCTGGTTTCTCTGGACGCTTAATGGTGCAAACAATTATACTGCAGTGTATCATTTGGTACACTTTTACTGTTCGTACATGGCGTAAAAGGAATATATGCTGGTTTCTCTGGAAGCTTAATGGTGCAAATAATTGTATGTACACTTTTACTGTTGTACATGGCGTCAATGCATTTCACGATACTCAAACTGTTCACAGTGTACTTCCTTAAATTGTATCCATCATCATCAGCTTCTGTGAACAACAAAATTGCTTAGTTTTCATGATCTTCCATTTATGACGTTCTCAACTCACATGGCCTCCCTGTTGGTCTTCTGCCCCACGGAATTACCAATTTTTCAATAGATCCTGCATCAGGACAATTTGAGGTACATCTGCCGCAGTCCTGTGGCGCCCAATTCGAAACCCATTTACGTTGTGATAGCACCATGTCTGGTGCGCTTAACTATGCTCAGATTTCTAAAATTTCTGGTGTTGCGGCTCAGGAGCTTTTCCTTTGGTTCTCTGTCAAAGGAATCCGTGTCGATATTCCCAGTTCTGGGTTGATTTATTTTGATGTTGGAGTTGTTTTAAGCACTTTTCCCTTTCTTTTTTCGAGACACTGCGTGATTGCACCATTACCGATAGTGTCCTGCCTGAAAATATCATTTTGTTCGACAATCGCGGGAGAATTGTGGAGGTTTGTTACCATTTCTAATCATTTATTTCCCCTGTGTGCTTGCAGAATATTCAGTGGCCTTTCATTTTTGGGGGTGACTCACGGTCCCAATACAACCTGGATATTTAGTTTGTTTGTAGTGCAACTTATTCACAATTCTGTGTCTTTGGAAAAGACTTAAACATTGATGCTCCATTAACATTTCATGACAGATGTTTATAGGTTTGGCTGGCAGTGGATTTTGATGCTCAAAATTTCAAACAAATGCATTCTTTGAAGAATCAACCTCTAATTTTATAATTTGTTCATATTATTTCAATCCGAGACTTGTGAGTTGTTACATCTAGGTACTCTTGGCAAAGTCTTCTATAACGAATTATGATGTTGCTTTTTCTTCGCTATCAAGCAGATTTTGTTTGTATAATACTTACTTAGCAACCAAACCTGAGCTCTTCTAACCGCAATCACATTTGATAGAATGATCCACATGTTGTAAACTATGCTAGCTTTTTTGACCTTAGAGTTCACTTTTCCTGCAATTACTTATAATATTCTATAAAGCGACAATCTTTCTGGCTTCTTACTTACAGGAAGATCAGGTAAAGGCTATCGTTTTATGGCGAAAACATTCCTGCCTATGAAAGAAGAATGAAGCTTTATCGCACTTACTACATCACAGGAGCACGCATGTAGCTACCGTATTTGAAAACTGAAAGACCAGTACACACGTTCAACTGAGTTCTTGATAGAAGAAATGTCTTCGATAAAGTTAAAAAGCATGAGTAGATGCATTACCACTATCTACAAAGCTTAACAGCACATTGTTTCAAAATATTAAACATCATGCTCTCCAAACAATAGCTGCTACGAGTATAAACGAATTTGGTATGTTTGCTATTTTTTTAAAATCATTCAACAGATCCCTAATATAAATTATGTTTTTAACACTTCAAATACTTATGGAGAAATTTTGTGTGCTACTGTCAATCCTTTAATCTAACTGTTGTAAAGGAAGCTTTTTTATTGAAAGGAACTAAAAAGGGAACTAAGACAAACAAATTGAAATGGAGACTGAAGTATAAAGTTTGACATAGATGAATGAAGAATTGCTTCAATAGGTTTTGACCCTGGTTTGTTATATGGTGACATAGTTCCCATGTCTATTTTTTGATAAAGTAATCATATATATACCACTGCTGGCAGCAAGAAGATGCAGCAATTTTCCAAATGATAGAAAGCATATAGCTTTGTTAGTCAGGGAGGTAGGAAAGTTCGAACATGCTTGTTTGAATGCAAAGCTGGTATATGTGGTGAGAATGAACGTCTAGAAAGTTGGTCTCGGGTGGGACACTAAAGCTGATGAGGAGAAGAAATTATGGTTGTAAACCTTTTGTTCACTATTAGTCATGTCAGTTCAGGGAGGGCAGGAGGAAGAGAACCTTTTGTTCACTATTTGTTATGCTGCAATACTTTTCTTGAATCTTTAAACTCACTTTGACTCCATGTTCAGAGGTTTTAATATTTTGTCCTTAATATATCAACTTGTAATGGAGGTATAATCAAGAATCCAAAAAGGGGTTGCTTTAAGCTTGTTTAATGTTTTCTTCCTGACGTTAGCATTGTTATTCCATTTATTTGATTATGTTGCCACGTTTTTAGATCGCAAGACTATTCTGCAGTTCACTGCAGGGATCACAATATACAAGTGCTTTCTATGTCTCCTCTAGCCTGAGATATTTTAGTAAGCAAGAAGTGTCAACTTTTTGTTTTCTGTTGTAGAGATAGACTTGTATTATACCAAAAATTGCATCTTTTTTTCTCGTGAGCTTTTGGTAATGTAACCTTTTGTTCACTATTTGTTATGCTGCAATGCTTTTCTTGAATCTTTAAACTCACGCTTTTAATATTTTGTCCTTAATATATCAACTTCTAACGGGAAAAACACATAAAAAAGGGGTTGCTTTAAGCTTGTTTAATGTTTTCTTCTTGACCTTAGTATTGTTATTCCATTTATTTGATTCTATTGCTACGTTTTTAGATCGCATGTTTGAAAGTTCCTAGTATTGCCTCCGAGGTTAGCAGAATGATTAACGGAAAGCCCAGAATGCAGCAAGTGAAGAAAGGGGAAAGAATCCACAGCGAGGAAACATTTGCGGGAGATATAACATAAGGAAAGAAAGGAACCCGCACGTTGGTCGTTCTCCGGAATACCGATGGCGCGGTAGCTCGAACCCCTGAGTGCCAAGACGATGGGCGAAGCCTTATATTGCGAAACATCACAGAAACCCGAAGAAGGAACAGAGCAGGTGGAAGGTCAAAGTGCCAGCCGCCTGGATAGAGCCAAGTGCGCCGCAGCCACGTGGAAGTGCGATGCCTTGGGACGGAGGAAGGAAGAAACAGGCGGACGGTGACAGCGGCAGCCGCGTGGATCGCTCTGTGCGAATCGATGCCACGCGGCAACGACTAAGGCAAATCTTGTGTTTTGCCTCAATTTGATGTCTGGGAAGAGAGAGAGACAGCACTGGAGTGTTCAACAATGGCAGTGCGCACTGTTTAGGCACAAATTAGTGGTATGTGAGACAAGCACGAAAAGACCAGAATGCCCTTGGTCGTCCCAAGGCACTCGCTCTTATATAGATAGAATTGAGGGCAAGCGACTGTTTATTTTCCTACCAGCTTTGAGTTCAGCCTGATCACTGTTGCTGATATAAATGTTACTACATCAGTGTAGCTGGATTAACAAAAGCAGACATGGGAAGCAAGGTCCGCCGGCAAGTTGATGAAGGATTTTGGCTGCAACCAAAGTTCTACAAGATTATATTATTACAACATGAATGCAACAGTCTAGTATGTACAATTTCAATTTTTCCCATTTTCATTTCTGTTTTATAATTCAATTATATGTGTCTCTGTTGAACCAGAGATATATAGTGCTCTGTATGTTTTTACAAGACAATTAGAGAGAAATTTGAAGAGATAATTAAGGTGTTAAAAGTTGGAAATTTAATATAGATTGATGACAAATTTGGGCTTATGGTTTTACATTGAGGGGTCAAGGCTTCACTAATAGTACAAATAATCAAGTTTATGAACGTTTATTGTTAAGTAATGTTCCATTAGATGGAAATCCATTATTTCATATTCGAACATATGTTGCCTTGATTTTCTAAAATAGGACAATGAAAGTGTATCTATGTCTCTTTTATTTTGTTTCTTTTTAGTTGTCATATCGCGATTTTCAGGAGTTAGTTTAACTAACTTTCAAAAGCTAAATTAAATTTCATTAATTTGATATCTTAAAATAAAAATTTAAGTATTAAAAAATTATCTAGAAAGTACTATTTTAACATCAACGTGATGATAAAATACATCTTATAATCTTAGTTAAAGTTCATTTTTGTTTTAGTAGGTAGTTGTGAAAGAACAGAGAGAACACGTTCGAGTATTTTGCAAGATTTTATTAAGATAAACTGGAACTATATTTTACGTGTTTGATTTCGAGATGTATGAAACTGAGTCCAGATTTCCTTCGCACGCATGCAGAGGATTCCGGAAGATTTTGTCAGAAGATATTGCAAGAACATGTTAAACCCTTTGTATCTTGAGGTTCCCAGTGGACAAGTATGGGAGGTTGAAGTGGAAAATTCTCAAGGACAAAGGATGGCACGATTTCCGCGAATATTATTCAATAAGCTGTGGGCACTTTTTGACGTTTGGATACGATGCTCGTTCCCATTTTAGTGTCACTATATTTGATCTGAATGCAGCAGAAACATCCATATAGTATACACATCTTTCATTGCCATGAAACACACCATGCACCAAAAAGTGACCTGTCCGAGTATGATGATTCTGTAGATATCATAAAGGGTGTTCAAAGAAGGCCGAAATGGAAAGAAAAAAATTCCTGGTATGTTTGAGAATTCTTTTAACCTACGCCATGGACAGTCCAGCAAAAGGAAAAGATACGATGAGGATTTAGCTTCACCTTCTTTCACAAGAAAGGGCCAAAGTGAGGATCTTATCTGCTATGACCTGAATCGAAAATCAATCTTGTTACATGATGAGTTTAAGTTCTATGAACTGACATTATAGAACTAATTACAAAATCAAGTAACTTACTAGGTCGTAAATCTTTGTGGTAAGTATTACTAATAATAAGTAGCTTTATAGAAATGGTAATGATGTGAATTCTGTTTGTAGAAAGCAATGAAGACTGCAGGATGCACAAGCAACAGCCCAAGAGTTTTTATGATCAGAACAAGACAGTGATGGACAAAGAGAGCACTACAGCATATCGAAAAGCAAAAGCTTTTAAATCTAAGAATCCGTTCATTATATCTTTTATGCAACCATCATAGTCTCCACTCCATTCAATCTGGTAGGCTACAAGCTATAATCTTTATGGGCTTTGCAGTGCCCTTATCTTTCTGTATTCCTTGCTTTTTGCACTGTGTCAGAATCAATTTACTTAGCCATCTCCTTTGGCAGTCCATTGCATTGAAATTTGCTAGGAAGCATTTCCTTGAGAACGATGCCAATCTAGTGCTTCGTGTTCCAGGCAGTGGACCTTGGTCTGTCAAATGCACTTTCGGAATAGCGAATGCTAAAGTTGGTTCTGGTTGGAAGGCATTCATGCTGGACAATAAGTTAAAAGTTGGTGATGTTTGTGTATTTGAAGTGATTAAGGGTGCTCAGCTCTTTGTAGATGTCACAATATTTCGTGCAGTTGGGAGCGCACCAATGCACAATATAGTTGGAGAAGAGCCAGGGGATTCTGATAGTAAATGCAAGGTTATCAAAACTGATAATTCCGTTCCATGTTCTCAGCCCAAAGTAGTCCAATCCAAGAAGTTAAAAGCACCAAGCAGGAAGTTCATATGGTCTCAACTCAAAAATTAGAGGTGATAAAGTTGAATTCTCTCTATAAGATAGTCTGGAGTAAGCAGCTTTTGGTTTACTAGTAATCTTCATGATCGTTTTATTGGCTTGTATTTTTTTCAGAAGAACATGGATGAGACACTGAGATCGAGCATTCTGTTAAGATTTTGGGCTATTGTCCATTAGGACATGGCAGCAAAAGAAAGAGATCAGAAGGGGAGGCGGAGGATGATGTTTCAATTGATGTTCACACAAAAAGTCTCAAGGTCGAAATGTCACAAGATGATGTAGCTTCACCCTCTTTCACAAGAAAACCTAAAAGTAATGAACTGTTTACTCCGGCTTACCAATGGAATTGATCATCTTTTTACATGATATTTTAGTAGTAATATAAATTGATTTTGAGTTTCTGTTTGAAGAAAGTGGAGAAAGTTGCAGGATGCGCAAGCAACAAACTGAGATGGTTTGTGCCAAAACAATTACAGTATCGGACAAAGAGAGGACTATAGCATATCAAAGAGCAAAAGCTTTTAAATCTAAGAATCCATTTTTCACATAATTTATGCAGCCATCATATGTCTTGAAACCATACAATCTGGTAAGCTACTTTATAGAATTGCCAATACTTTGATCAATATTCAATCCATATGGATGCATGCTGTTATACTCAATTTACTGCCTCCATCTCATTTGGCAGAACATATCTTTCTTAATTGCTTGGAAATGTTTTCGGGAGAAATGTGGCAATTTAGTGCTTCATGTTCATGGCAGGGGATCTTGGTCCGTTAAATATGATATGGGGATGTCAGAACCGAGGATTCGCTTCAGTTGGAAGGCATTTGTGCTGGAGAATAAGTTAAAAATTGGTGATGTCTGTGTGTTTGAACTGATTAAGGGCACTCAGCCCTTTTTAGATGTCACTCTATTTCACGCAGCTGAGAGAAAACTAATGCATGAAATAAATGGAGGGGTTTCTGATTGTAAAAACAAGATAATTAGCATTGAGAATTCAGTTCCATGTTCTCAAGCCAAGATATTTCAGAGCAAGAAACTGAATCTTGAAAAGAAGCAGAATGGAGATTCTGATGGTTTCATCACTTCAAAAATTAAAGGTGATTGAATAGCTCATCATAAAGTATTCTAGTATATACTGAAAATGATAGCCTTCTCTTTTAGAATACATTAAAGATACGTTCTTATCATTTCAATATAATGTGGTCATGTTGGCTTGAAGTTTTGCAGAACTCAGTGAAGGCACAGTGAGGCACATGCAACTATCTAAGTCTTCTTGCATGGGCAGAGTAGTAGCCAAAGAGATGGTTATGGCATATCAAAAAGCAAAAGCATTTACATCTAAAAATCCATTCTTCATAAGTTTTATGCAAACGTGTCTCCGGCCAGAAGCCCGATGCAATCGGTAAGATAGCCATTCATGTATATTTTGGTTATCTAAATCTAATCTCCGACAAACTATTAAATGATTAATCTTTGTTTCAATATGATAATGCATCCTTCAAACTGATAGACCATAACGGCATCAGCGGCTAGGAATTTTTTTTCCATAAGACATAGTGACGTGATACTTCAAGTTTCAAGCAAGAGATGATGGACTGTAAAATGCACTCTTGGAACGTCAAACGGGAAGTTCAGTATTGGTTGGAAGGAGTTTGTGCTAGACAACAACCTAAAAGTTGGTGATGTTTTCATCTTTGAATGGGCTGGTAGATCAAAACTCGTGTTCAATGTCATCATATTTCCTTCTGCTGAAGGTGTTTAAGATTGTTTCACCTAGTACTCTAAAACTCCAACATATATTTTGTTTAGCTGCTGCATGTTATTTCCTTTTTTCTGAAAGGGAGGCGAACAATGTATATATGGATCTCTGTTTTGTAAAGAGTTGAGCATGCTCTATTCTCTGCGTTGATTTATTTCAGATTTTGATATTAATATATAAGATATCTGTTAAACCCTAATCCACATCTGAAATTCAATGAGAGCATCACTAGGATTCTTGTCTAAAGTTGTGTGGATCACAAAATAAATCTATTATTTCAAGAAAATCAAATCAATTGGCTATAAGAGCATCAAGGCTTGCTCCATTAATAACCCCAAAACTATTGATATCAAAATTAGCATACACAAGAAAATTTTGCAATTTTCTCCAATCCCTCTCCGCCTTGTTTTAGCTGATGAAAGGCTTCATTGGCTAGCTGCACAAAACAAAAGGCGCAATCAGCTCAGAAATATCATTCAAAATACTCCATCTAAAATAACTAACATATGCAGTGAAAAAACAATTTGATAAATAAGCAAAACAAGTTGAAGCACAACAATTTTTTTTTGTTGGTTAGGTTGATTTAAAGATTTTGGTATTTCTACATTACGATTCTTCTTTGCTTGTTATGTAGGAGTTGATAAGAATTATGTCATAATGTTTGGATCAATATCAGTACTTGATAAGAATTATGTCATAATGTTTGAATGAATATAATCTCTTAAATTGGTTGAGTTAAACGAAAGGAACACTAGTTTTGAAAAATGTTCCTTATGGATAATCATTTAAAGATTGATGTACACTGGCACTTTACATCTTGTCTCTTCTTTTACACTCATGTGCGTACCTTTATTATTTTCTATTCTTGACCTCTATTTCTGTCTTATTCTAGTATTTGCTACTATTTTTACTTTTCTTACTTGGTCGGCCTGTGATATCTACTGGGTACCTTTTCATTGGTACTCATATGACACTTTGCATTTATTTTTATGATGCAGGACAAAGCACCTGTTGTCACCAATAATATTTGAGCCAATAGCAGCCAACATCCTGAGGTGAAAGTGAACACAATGTCCGGATCATTGCCATCTCCTTCTGTATATATATAAACTTTTGTGCATCGTCTTTTGTATTGGAGACAAGTCCTTGTAGTTTTTATTTATTTGTGTATTTTTGTCCATTGTGGGGCTTGTACTCTTTTAGTGACTATGTATTTGCGACTTTAAGATTCTGGGAGGGATTTCAATCATTTATGTATATTGACTTTTCCTGTATTATTTTGTCATTATCATTTAGTTGTATAGCTTCCATTTATTTACAAATTACTAGCTGTTCTGGATTTTAGGTTGACTTACTTACTAGGAGATATAGTAGATATCATCACAACTCGACGTTGGTATAATGCCCTAGGTTCATTGGTCTCGCTTGTACATAGCCAACACCTAGTAGGGTCGCACGGATCGAAGTGGAGATGTATGTACCTTATCTTCAGGAGTATCATTAGGAAACATTCACTATTTTGTATCTATTTCTAGTGACAATGTTCTCTATTAGCTTCCTAAATTTACTTTTTTAATTGTTACCTAGGATGGCTCATATATGCAGATTTGCGGTCAATGATGACCTACCTAAACCGGTAGAAAAAGCTCTAGCTAGGGGTAGAGGTCGATCACAAGGTCATGCCAAGGCTGTATCACTAGACCATCATAAAGGCAAGACTCAAGAGCTAGTGCAGAGCACCAGGAAACTCTTCTTCTTCCCTTGCCAGTACAACCCTGGCCGCGCCTAGCCTGACACCTACTTTACAAGTGACTATCATTCAGTTACTGACCATGTTGGGAGGTATGCAGCAAGCCTCAACACTAGCACTAGCTATTCTTACACCGTGGGGTCAGCTCATAGCTGCAATTCCAAGGGATCAGCTAGCCCTCGACCTCTTGACGCCCGGCCAAATAGTATAGGTAGTATTATGCCATTCCAAGAGCATAAGATGCTTGTGTTCTTCCTTAGATTGGTATTGTTGAGGTTTTTTGGAGAAGTTGGGCAAGATGCACATGAGTTTTTGACTTTTTGCAGATAGAGGTTGCATGCCTTGAGTCTGGTGGAATCGAGAGGAGCCGACTTCACAACATACCAACTAAATGGACCCACTAGGTAGTGATGACAGGCTTATATAGATACTGGCTAGCTAGGACTAAAATATATAATAATAAGGCATTGAAGGCCAAAATCAAAAGTATCTTGAGGCGACGCAGACTATAACCACTATCTCAAATGATGTATATGTAGTGGTAAATGTACATAACAATGCATCTAATTATGTATCAAATGTATGCATACCAATGCAATTAGTCATATATAACATGTATGCGTATCAATGCAACCCAATCAGAAATAAGATCTGTGCATATAGTACACCTAGTCCAGAATAAGATATGTGCATAACAATACAACAATGGAGAATAAGAATCGATGCATACCTGTCATGACCCAAGCCTAGGGCCATGTCGTGACCAGTGAATGGGGAACTCGAAGGAATCCCAAGCAAGCCTCATAGCATATCATTACACATCCTTGGTTGCGGAAGAAATTAAAAATGACAATAAAAGATAAGCATAACAAGGGGAATTGAGACTAAGGGAAAGAGTTAAACACTTGAATAATATAAGCGAGTCAAAGCTTAAGCATAATATATAACTTGTCTAACAACATAGAACTTAGCGGGGGCCAAGACAAGCAACCGAGCTTACCCTCATAGTCAAAATAGAACACAAAGAAGAATATCTCAATACATAATAAGAGCAACATAGACTAAGGTCCCCAAAGTGGAGGACTCACCAACTAGCTTGAGTAGTACCAAACTAGCCACATGGAGGAGGCGAATGATCAACTTGGGCTTCGGTTCCTACATGGTGATATCATGTAGGAAAGGGTATGCGTTAGTACGTCTGAATGTACTAAGTATGTAGGATATAATGCAATAAGAATTAGGCATCATAGTCAAAATGCGTAACAATAGGCAATAGGCATAATATAACAATATGCCATGTATGATCAATGCATAAGTAAAACATGCTTAAGTGGCACATGCTCATATAGGATATCATATGTGTAGAAGAGACTAAGATAGATTTCCAAGGCACAAACCCCTCGGTTGGTTGATGATGGTTTCACCCCATCATCGCAATGGTGTGGTACAAACCCCTCACATGGTTGATGATAATCATACCTTATCACCATGGTTGATGAGTACAAACCCCTCACATGGTTGATGAGTACAAACCCCCACCTCGATTGATGAGTACAAAACCCCACCTTGGTTAGTGAGTACAAACCCCCACCTCGGTTATCAGGGCTCTTGTCCCCCCGGAACGGGCATGATCTAATGCAACACTTTATACAGAGTATGTCATATACATAAGCTCATTTCATCATCATATAGTCAATCATATGATATCTCATGCTTTGGATCTTCAACTCCTCAAGAAACCACATCTGGACATTTTATCAAACACTTAGAGGGTGTGTAATGCTAGTATAAAACCATGAAATATAGCGATGAAATCATACAAGAAAATTCATTATAAAACCATCAGTCAACACCATGCAACACCCTCAAGCAACATACATCATGACCACTCCTCAAATCTCACAATAGTTCAAAGATTTATAGCTCAAAACATAGCAAAAGAATCACAATTTCACATAGTTTTAACATAGTGTGGAGTGAATTTCATATTAAGCAAGACCCATTTGTAAATCAAATTTTAAATCATGCAATTTGGGTAAAAGGCGGCTTGGGTATCACGGGTGAAAGGAACATATGAAAGAAACCCACATACCTTAGCTTGGAGATGAACTTGATAAAGATTGGAGATGGAGACTTGAAGCTTGAAGAAAAACCCTGGAGGAAATCCTTAGTTCTGGATGAGGGTTTTAGACTTAGAATCTTGAGAGAAATATAAAATTAATGGTTTGAGTGAGTATTGGGAAATGTCTTGGGTGATAGGAGGGTGAATTAATGCTAAATATAGGTATTTTCAAGTATGAAAACCCTTAGGCTTAAGACTTGAATGTCTTGGACCAAAATTTAAAAAAAGGACCAAATAACACTGCTCCGCGTTGCGGATGCGTCGCAGATTACTCACTGGAATTTGCATTTCTATACAAATGAGTTCTATGAAAATGGGCGTAAATTCTTCATTCGAACTTGGAAAGAGGTGAAACTAAGTGTATTGGAAAGATAATTCAAATAGCTTTAATTTAGTAGGTTGTGGGACACCCAGTTTGTTGTGTGCTAAGAGATATGCCACTTTAAAGTTGACCCTCCTAAATCGCGTTTTTGCGATATTCGAATTTTGATACAGTTGCTCTAAAAATCTGATTAGACCCATTTCCCACTCAATTTGACCCCCTGAACAAGAATATGAAGTCATATTTTCAAAATAACAAACGGATCTTTAGATATATTGAAATTACGATTCCGGGCACTTCTGAGGCACATTTTTTGCACTTTTTGGAGTCGTTTCAATATCTCACCCTTGGGAACATTCGTCCCCGAATGTCAAAGAAACGACATGAGAAGAGTGATCATGAACAAACTAGCCCCAACAGGAATGCCACATTATATTTAAAAGACCATTTTCAAAATTTCAACGTAAGTGTAAAATCATCATACACTTGCCAACGTAAACATGAATGCATATGAATGACATTGGGGAAGAAATGCAAGACTTGGAATAATGGAAAGGACTTGACATGTTATCATAAGCTTGAATATAATGGAAGAGATACAGATATTGCTTCTCCATGCTAACATAGGCTCCCCGAGAGACACAAACGAATAGACAACTCCACCAAAAAGGGCCTTGATGAACGCCTCATCAATATTAGTCTACTTCTTCATTCATCCATCCCCACCTCCACTGGGACCTTCTCCTAAGTCAACTTATCCTCCATATCACCAACTGTCTCAAAGAGTTCTATAGCTCTAGAGCCACCAACACATCCCCTTAACCTAGAAACATGAAGAACTGAACAAGCCATAATCATATCCCTGGGCAAATCCCATCTACATGCAATCTTACCAACTTCCATCTTCACCCTATAAGGAATCACAAACAAAAACACATTTGTCAACCTTAACCACAGCTATTCCACTTGTTGCCGCGAACCACAATCTCCCCCTTGAGAGAAACCTCCACCCTACTATCCTTCCACCAAAACCTTCTAACTCTAATAAGACGGACTCAAGGCTCTGCTTAAACTAGACCTCCTCGACTAAAAGAGATTTGGAACCACCAAGAACACCATACTACCATTCTCAACTTCCTTCAACCTAACTCCTAATCTAGCCAACCGATGGACCCTATTAGTCACCTCTTCACCAGCATTATTCACATAAGCTAAGCTACCCATGGGCACCGACCGCAACAATATCCTTACCGGGGAAAAATAATACACACTCATTCATAATCCTTAAAGAATTCTAACTACCTTCTTGCTATCCACAATGTACACTTACCATATTTAGCAAACAACCTCTTATCCTCCAAGATTTGCAACACTACACCCAAATGATTCATAAGCTCTAAACAAATCGATACCTCATCACTAGAGGCCACTACAAACATATAAAGGTAGGGTTTTAAGACACTATTCAAGAAACCCACAAACACCATCAGTGCATAACTAAACCAAACAACTCTATTGATACTAATAATGCTCACTCCTAGTCCAAAAAGACACTTGGGGATATCACATACCCTCATCTTCACTCGGGGACAAAAGCCACACCAAAGATTAGTCTTAGAGGGGTTACTAAACCATTGTAGTTGACCAAATAGATCGATCATCCTCAACCATCAAATCACACACTTACGGGTTCTACACTCATCGAAAGCATACAATGCAAGTAGCCAAACCACCCCAAGACCTCTAATACCTCAAACTAAGTCCAACTAAGATCACAGAAAAGACTCTATGCAACACGAACACGAGGCAAAACTTATAGATCCCTACTAGCCACAATAGAGTCACATAACCACCCGGGACACCACCACACACATGAATCCTACTAGCACCAGGGAATAACATAAGAAACAACAACTCCCGGACCTACCAATTCACCCTATTCAAAATATCGATCATAACATTGGCCTTACTTATGGTCAACTCAATCATAGGAGAAGCAATATAAGATAACCCATTCACAAACTTCGGTAATAGCTCGCTAAGCACAAAAAGTCCTAATATCCGATAGATTCAAAGGTCTAGGCCAATCTCTAATCACCTTTGTCTTACTAAGATCCACCTTAATAGCATCACCCGACACCACATGACCTAGGAAGAGAATCTCTTGCAACCAAACTCATATTCCTCCTATTCAACATACAATTCCTCCCCCAAACATTGTGGTACTATCCTCAAATGACTTACATGCACTACCTCATTAGGGAAATAATCCATCATATCATCACCAAAACCACCAAAAGCCTATTAGAGTATGAGCTAAAAGATCTTATTCATGAGACTTATAGGCATAACCGGTGCACTAGTCAAACCAAAAGACACTACTACAAATTCATAATAACAAAAAGGACATTTAAAGCCTAATCTACCATCAACAACAATTCTATAGACAAAACAAGTTAGGTTCAACAACCCCAATTCTCACATGATGATAAATGCAACCCTTTAGAGACCAATTGTACCTTAAGACATGAAATGGACCTACCTCCCTAGCTACCATTTGACAACCTCCCACTCAAGGACAGGCTCATTAGGGATTCGGGATCTAAATCTACGGGTCCTATCATCCATGAAGACGCAACATGCAAACAACCATTCCATCCCTAACATGATATCAAAATCCACCACACCAACTCTAACAAGCCACAAGAGCGACCTAAGGCAATACGAACCCGGATAAATACCTATGAACCTTTTAGCAATAATATACTCAACAAAAGGATAGAATCTAAAGGTCTATACAACAATTTGGGCACACAAGTAGCCTCACTAGCAACCAAAAGAATAGAGAAGAAATAGTGGCACACCAGGCCTATCAATGGATGCACAACAAGGACAAGGAAACTTCAACTTACTGGTAATAACATTGGGTACTTCATCCCTTCCTTGATAATATACTCAATAAAAGGATAGAAACTATAGGTCCACACAACAACTTGGGCATACAAGAAGCCCCACTTGCAACCAAAAGAATAGAGAAGAAATAGTGGCACACCAGGCCTATCAATGCATGCACAATAAGGAGAAGGAAACTTCAACTTACCGGTAATAGCATTGGGTATTTCATCCCCTCCTTGATCCACTTGATCAACATGACCACCTCGATCCAAATTTCGACCACCCTTATACTTCCCTCGAACATATGGACAATCCAGTAGCTTGTGACCCACTTCATTATATCTACAACAAGCATTGGTCTTCCTTACCACCCCCTCATCACCTCGTTTACCCCTTTAATGCTTTTGAGGACACTCTTTACTCACATGACCTATATCCTCATAACCATAACAAGCATTAGCACCTCTCAATACGGGCCATCATGGCATCTACCATACCTTGACACCTAGCATAAGGCACCATAACCCTTCTATATTTGGGACTCCAAAACTTTCCTCCAAAATGGGCTCCTTTGGCTGTACTACCCCTCCCCTTACAATTTGAAGTCTCGGGAACACTCACTTATTGATTGAGTTGAGTTGTCAATGTTGTCACCGCTTTGGTCATTACCTAAAGAGCATTACAAACCTCTGCATTCGACATATCCCCATCTTGAGTAGCTTGAGACATATCCTGAAATATTATGGTTAGGGGTTAGCAATAAGCCCTAGGGGACCTAACTCTATTGCATGACACGAATCATGAAGAAGTGAAACATTTCCTAGAATGCCTCATAGCCTCCTACTCATGGTGATGGTGCACAACATAACCATGAATAAGACTCTAATCGATGCGGTGTGTTAGACTCCTAGGATCTATCAACCTAGTGCTCTGATACCATCTTTGTCACGACCAACGCCTAGGGCCTAGTCGTGGCCAAAGAATGGGGAACCCGAAGGAACCCCAAGCAAGCCTCATAGCATATTATTATACATCCTTAGTAATGGAAGCAATTAAAAATGACAATAAAAGACAAGCATAACAAGGGGAATTGGGACTAAGGGAAAGAGTTAAACACTTGAATAATATAAACGAGTCAAAGCTTGAGCATAACACATTACTTGTCTAACAATACCTCTAGAAATAGAACTTAGCGGGGGCCAAGACAAGCAACTAGGCTCACCCTCATAGTCAAAATAAAATATAAAGAAAAATATCTAAATACATAATAAGAGCAACATAGACTAGCCTCCCCGAAGTTGGAGGAGGCAAATGATCAACTTGGGCTTCAGTTCCTATATGGTGATATCATTTAGACAAGGGTATGCGTTAGTACATTTGAATGTGTTAAGTATGCATGATGAAATCCAACAAGAATTAGGTATTATAGACAAAATGCTAACAATAGGCAATAGGCATAATATAATAATATGACATGTATGATCAATGAACAAGTAAACATGCTTAAGTAACTCATGCTCATATAGGATATTATATGTTTAGAAGAGAACAATCTAGATTTCCAAGGTACAAACCCCTCGGTTGGTTGATGATGGTTTCACCCTATCATCCCGGTGGTGTGGTACAAACCCCTCACATGGTTGATGATAATAACACCTTATCACCATAATGACGAAGTACAAACCCCTCACATGTTTGATGAGTACAAACCCCCACCTTGGTTGATGAGTACAAACCCCTACCTCGATTAATGAATACAAACCCCCACCTTGGTTATCCGGTTCTTGTCCCCCTAGATCGGGCATAATCTAATGCAACACTTTATATAGAGTATGTCATATACATAAAATTATTTCATCATCGTATAGTCAATCATATCATATCTCATGCTTTGGACCTTCAACTCCTCAAGAAACCACATCCGGACATTTTATCAAACACTCAGAGGGTGTGTAACACTAGTATAAAATCATGAAATATAGAGATGAAATCTTTCAAGAAAATCTATTGTAAAACTATCAATCAACACCTTGCAACACCCTCAAGGAAAATACATCAAGACCCCTCCTCAAATCTCATAATAGATCAAAGATTTATAGCACAAAACATAGCAAAACAGTCACAATTTTACATAGCTTTAACATAGTTTACAGTGAATTTCATATTAAGCAAGATACATTTGTAAATTAACTTTAAATCATGCAATTTGGGTAAAAGGAGGGTTGGGTATCATGGGCGAAAGGAACCTATGAAAGAAACCCATATACCTTAGCTTAGAGATGAACTTGATGAAGATTGGAAATGGGGACTTGAAGCTTAAAGAAGAATCTTGATGAAAATCCTTAGTTTTGGACAAGGGTTTGAGACTTGAATCTTGAGAGAAATATAAATCTAATGAGTGAGTATTTGGAAATGTCTTGGGTGACAGGAGGGTGAAATAATGCTAAGTATAGGTATTTTCAAGTATGAGAACCCTTAGGCT
Organism: Solanum ossicruentum; assembly: GCA_025774065.1. Lineage (NCBI taxonomy): Eukaryota > Viridiplantae > Streptophyta > Magnoliopsida > Solanales > Solanaceae > Solanum > Solanum ossicruentum. The sequence goes on from JAOTQR010087107.1 coordinate 20,402, forward strand.
CAAGACTTGAATGTCTTAGATTGAAATTAGAAAAACAGGACCAAATAACACAGCTCCGCCTCGTGGAAGCATCGCGGATTACTTACTGGAATTTGCATTTCTGCATAAATGTGTTCTCTAAAAATGGGCATAAATTCTTTCATTCGAACTTGTAATGAGGTGAAACTAAGTGCGTTTGAAAGCTAATTCAAAGCGCTTTAAATTAGTAGATTGTGGGCCACCTAGTTCTTTGTGTGCTAAGAGATATACCCCTTTAAATTTGACCCTCCTAAATTCCGTTTTTGCAATTTTTGGATTTTGATACGGTTAGACCCATCCCCCATGCAATTTGACCCCCTGAACAAGAATATGGAGTCAGATTTTTGAAATAATGAATGGATTTTTAGATATATGGAAATTATGATTCTGGGCATTTCCGAGGCACATTTTTGAACACTTTTTGGGGTCATTTCAATATTGCCCCCTTAGTAACATTCGTCACCGAATGTCAAAGAAATATACATGAGAAGAGTGATCATCAAGTCAGCCCCAAGTAGAGTGCCACATTATATTTAAAACACCAGTTTCATAATCTCAATGTAAGTATAAAATCATCATAAACTTGCCAACTTAAACATGAATGCATATGACTGACATAGGGGCTGAAATACAAGACTTGGAATCACAGAAAGGACTTGGCATATCATCATAAGATTGAATAGAATGGAAGAGACACGGATATTGCTTCTCGATGCTAGCACCAGTTCCCCTAGAGACACATACGAATAGATGCAGCCGCCAAAAAAAGACCTTGACGATCACCACATCAATATTAGTCAACCTCTTCACTCATCCATCCACACCTCCATCTGGACCTTCTCCTAAGTCAACTTATCCTCGACATAATCCATCGCCTCAAAGAGTTCTATAGCACTAGAGCCACCAACACATCTTCTCAACCTAGAAACATGAAGAACTGAACAAACCATAATCATATCCCTAGGCAAATCCCATACACATGCAACCTTACCAACTTCCCTCTTCACACTATAAGGATTCACAACCAAAAGCTCATTTGTCAACCTTAACCACACCTATTCCACTTGTTACCGCGAACCACCATCTCCCCCTTGGGAGACAACCTCCACCCTACCATCTTTCTACCCAAAACTTCCAACTCTAATAAGGAGGACTCAAGGCCTTGATTAAACTAGACCTCCTCAATTAAAGGTGATTTGGAACCACCAAGAACACCATACTACCATTCTCTACTTCTTTGAACCTAACTCCCAATCTAGCCAACCGATGGACCCCACTAGTAGCTTCTTCACCACCATTATCCACATAAGCTAAGCCACCCAAAGTCACCGACCACAACAATAGCCTTACCAGGGAATAAAATAATCCACACCCATTCATAATCTTTAAAGAATTCTAACCACCTTCTTGCTATCCACAATGCACACTTACCATATTTAGCAAACAACCTCTCATCCTCCAAGACTTGCAACACTACTCCCAAATGATTCACAAGCTTTAAACAAATCAATACCTCATCACTAGACCACTACAAACATATCAAGATAGGGTTTTAGGACCTTATTCAAGAAACCCACAAACACCATCAGTGCATAAGTCAACCAAACAACTCCATCAATACTAATAATGTTCACTCCTAGTCCAAGAAGACACTTGGGGATATCACCTACCCTCATCTTCATTCGGCGGAAAAACCTGCCCCAAAGATTAATCTTAGATGGGTGACTAACCCATTGTAGTTGACCAAATAGATCGACCATCCTCAACCATCATATCACACCCTTACATTCTACACTCATCGAAAGACTACTATTTAAGTAGCCAAACCACCCCAAGACCTCCAACACCTCAAACTAAATCCAACCAAGATCACAGACAAGACTCTATGCAATGAGAACATGGGGCAACCCTTATAAACCCTTACTAGCCACAATAGACTCACGTAACCACTCGGGACACCCACACACACATGAATCCTACTGGCACTAGGGAATAACACAAGAAATAACAACTTCCGCACCTACCAAATCACCCTACTCAAAACATTGGTACAACATTGGCCTTACTTAGGGTCAACTAAATCTTAGGAGAAGCAATAGCAGATAACCTTTTCACAAACTTTGGTAATAGTCTGCTAAGCCCAAGAAGTCCTATTATCCGATAGATTCAAAGGTATAGGCTAATCTCTAATCTCCTTCATCTTACTAAGATCCACCTTAATACCATCACCCGCCACCACATGACTTAGGAAGCAACCTATTGCAAGCAAACTCATATTCCTCCTATTTAGCACACAACTTCCTCCCCCAAACTTTGTAGTACTACCCTTAAATGACTTACATGCACTACCTCATTAGGGAAATAATCCATCATATCATCACCAAAAGCCTGTTAGAGTAGGGGCTAAAAGATCTTATTCATGAGATTTACAGGCATAACTGGTGCACTAGTCAAACCAAAAGACACTACTCCAAATTCAAAATAACGTAAAGGACATTCAAAACCACATCTACCAACAACAACAATTCTATAGACAAAATAAGTTAGGTTCAACACCCCCAATTCTCATAAGATGATAAACGCAACCCTTTAGAGACCAATTGTACCTTAAGACATGAAATGGACCAACCTCCCCAGCTACCATTTGACAACCTCCCACTCAAGGATGAGCTCATTATGGATTCGGGATCTAACTCTACGGATCCTACAATCTATGAAGACACAACATGCAAATAACCATTCCATCCCTAACATGATATTAAAATCCACCACACCAACTCCAACAAGCCGCAAGCGCGACCTAATACAATACGAACCTGGATTAACTATGAACATTTTAGCAATAATATATTCAACAAAAGGATATAAACCAAAGGTCCACTCAACAACTTGGGCACACAAGAATCCCCACTAGCAACCAAAAGAATGGAGAAGAAATAGTGGCACACCGGGCCTATCAATGCACACACAACAAAGCCAAGGAAACATCAACTTACCGGTAATGGCATCGGACACTTCATTCCCTCCCTGATCCACTTGATCGACATGACCACCTCGATCCAAATGTCGACTACCCTTATAATTCCTTCGTAGATATGGATAATCCACTAGCTTATGACCTACTTCATTATATCTATAACTAGCATTGGTCTTTCTTACCACCCCTCATCACCTTTTTTCCCCTTTTATGCTTATGAGGACACTCTTTCTTTACATGACCAATCTCCCTACAACCATAACAAGCATTAGTACCTCTCAAGCATGGGCGATCATGGCACTTACCATACCTTGGGTACCTAGCATAAGGCACCATAACCCTTCTATCTTTGGGACTCCGGAACTTTCCTCTAAAATGGACCCCTTTGGCCTCACTACCCCTCCCATTACCATTTGAAGTCTCTGGAGCACTCACTTGTTGATTTAGTTGAGTTGTCAATATTGTCACCGCTTTGGCCATTACCCATAGAGCATTACGAACCTCCGCATTTGATATATCTCCATCTTGAGTAGCTTGAGAAATATCCTGAAATATAATGGTTAGGGGTTGGCAATAAGCCCTAGGGGACCTAACTCTATTGCATGACATGGATCATGAATAGTTGAAACATTTCCTAGAACACCTCATAACCTCTTACTCATAGTGATGGTGCACAACACAACCATGAATAAGACTCTAATCGACGCGGTGTGTTGGACTCCGAGGATCTATCAACCTTGTGCTCTGATACCATCTTTGTTATGACCCAAGCTTAGGGCCTAATCGTGACTGGTAAATTGTGAACCCGAAGGAACCCTAGCAAGACTAAATAGCATATCATTGCATATCCTTGGTCGCGAAAGCAATTAAAAATGATAATAAAAGATAAGCATAACAATTGAAATTGGGACTAAGGGAAAGAGTTAAACACTTGAATAATAGAAATAATTCAAAGCTCAAGCATAATACATAACTTGTCCAATGACACCTCTAGACATAGAACTTAGCGGGGGCCAAGAAAAGCAATCGGGCTCACCCTCATAGTCAAAATAGAACATAAAGAAGAATGTATCAATACATAATAAGAGCAACATAGACTAAGGTCCCCAAAGTGGAGGACTCACTAACTAGCTTGAGTAGTACTGAACTAGCCACGTGGAGGAGGCAGATGATCAACTTGGGCTTCGGTTCCTACATGGTAATATCATGTAGGAAAGGGTACACGTTAGTACATTTGAATGTACTAAGTATGTAGGAAGCAATGCAACAAGATTTAAGCATCATAGTCAAAATGCGTAACGATAGGAAATAGACATAATATAACAATATGGCATGTATGATCAATGCATAAGTGTAGCTCATGCTCATTTTTGGATATCATATGTGTAGATGAGTCCAAGCTAGATTTCCAAGGTACAAACCCCTCGATTGGATGATAATGGTCTCACCCTACAACCACGGTAGCAAAGTACAAACCCCTCACATCGTTGATGAGTACAAACCCCCACCTCTGTTGATGATGACAAACCCCACCTAAGTTAATGAGTACGAACCCCTACCTCGGTTATTCGGATTCTTTCCCCCAGAATCGGGCATATTCTAATGCAACACTTTATATACAGTATGTCATATACATAAACTCATTTCATTATCATATAGTCAATCATATCATATCTCATGCTTTGGACCTTCAACTCCTCAAGAAACCACATCCGGACATGTTATCAAACACTAGATTGTATAATGCTAGTATAAAACCATAAAATATAGAGATGAAACCATGCAAGAAAATCCATACTAAAACTATCAATCAACACCTTGCAACACCCTCAAGCAGCATACATCAAGACTCCTCCTCTAATCTTACAATAAATCAAAGATTTATAGCTCAAAATATACAGAAACAATCACAATTTCACATAGCTTTAATATAGTGTGCAATGAATTTCATATTAAGCAAGACCCATTTATAAATCAACTTTAAATCAGGTAATTTGGGTAAAAGGAGGCGTGGATATCATGGGTGAAAGGAACCCATGAAAGAAATTCACTTACCTTAGCTTGGAGATGAATTTGATGAAGATTGAATATGGGAACTTGAAGGTTGAAGAAGAACCTTGAAGGAAATCCTTAGTTCCGGATTAGGGTTTGAGATTTGAATCTTGAGATAAATATAATACTAAGGGTTTGAATGAGTATTGGGAAATGTCTTGGGTGATATGAGGGTGACATAATGCTAAGTATAGGTATTTTCAAGTATGGGAACCCTTAGGCCCAACACATGAATGTGTTGGACTGAAATAAATAAAAATACGACCAAAATAACACCGAGGCGGATTGCTCACTGGAATTTGCATTTATGCACAATTGAGTTCTATGAAAATAGGCATAATTTCTTCATCCAAACTCGGAATGAGGTACCAAGTGCGTTGGAAAGCTAATTCAAAGAGCTTTAATTTTGTAGGTCTTAGGCCACCTAGTTCTTTGTATGCTAAGAGATGTGCCCCTTTATAGTTGACCCTCCTAAATCGCGTTTTTGTGATTTTCGAATTTTGATACGGTTGCTCTAAAATTTAGGTTATACCCATTTCCCACTCAATTTGACCCCTTGAACAAGAATATGAAGTCAAATTTTTGAAATGACAAATGAAATTTTAGATATATAGATATTATGATTTCGACCACTTCCGAGGCACATTTTCGGGCACTTTTTGGGGTCGTTTCAATGCCAGTGCAACTAGTCATTATAAGATGGTGCATACCAATGCAACAATGGAGCATAAGAATCGATGCGTACCAATGCAACAAGTCAATATAAGATGGTGTATACCAATGCAACAATGAAACATAAGAATTTGTGCAAATCAATACAACTAGTCAATATAAGATGGTGTATACCAATGCAACAATGGAACATAAGAATTTGTGCAAATCAATACAACTAGTCAATATAAGATAGTGATACTATTGCAACAATGGAAGCTTAACATCATACAAGTATACCATGTATATCTCATCACCAATCAAAAATACGATATGTCATTGAAGCAAACTCCACAAGTATTCCAAAAGGGCTCATAACTCCATACTAATCATAATCATCATCATTTTGTCACAATATTAACCAAGAAGCATTTCAACTCTTACATTATCATGAAGATATCCCAATAATCTCAAAACACAAGTTTTCATCTCAAATAATCAATAGGATCGCCATTTACTTACAATTCAGCGTAACCAACCTCATATTCACATCAAATTTAATCATATCATGACATTGGATCATAATTCAATCTACATCTCAAATTTTCACAGGAACATGCTCAATAGCTCAAATACAGTCTCAAAAAGATTAGTCAAACCTACCTCGATGCTAAAGCTATACACGAACAACCTGTCAATCAATTGAAGCCTCTAAATGATCCACGGATCGATTAACCACTATAAAAAATGGATACTACGCATCAAGAGGTGCATTTGACTCATATTGATATATTTTAGACTTAGGGGCAAAATGGTCAGAATTAGGGCTATAATTTGAAAATCTCGATTCAAAATTGGATTCTCCATGAAAAATGGAGTTTGTGGGTGAAAATCTCACTAAAATTGAATTCAAATAGATGAAGAAATCCCCATTTAAAGTTTTAATATCATAGACCAAAATCCCCAATTTTAGATACTTAAAATCATGGAATTCAAGTCAAAACAAAGATAAAAACCATAGATATTGATCAAAATGATGTTAGAAATACTTATCCAAGAGATTTCTCCAAAAACCCTTGTAAAAAATCATCCGCTAAAGGTTGAAATATTGAAAATGGAGTGAAAATGAGGGTTTTACATCTTTAAAAATAACACACCAAAAATGTACTCTGGCGAAGGTAGAACATTATCCGTGATTGTAAAGCACAAATGTGCCACAATACTCTAAGGAGGAGAAATGTCCAAAAGGACCATCTGTCTAGCAACTGACTGAACCTATAGAGCTAAGGGCCTCTCCTCAACCCTCAAGAATGCCAAACTCCCCATAGTAGTAGACTTCCGGCTCAAAGCATCTGCCACCATGTTGGCCTTCCCGGGGTGATAAAGAATAGAGATATCATAATCCTTAAGCAACTCCAACTACCTATGTTGTCTCATGTTCTGATTAGGCTGAGTAAAAATGTATCTAAGACTCGGATGATTGGTAAAGATCTTACAATGCACTCCATAAAGATAATGTCGCCATAATTTCAACACAAACACAACTGCAGCCAACTCCAAGTCATGGGTAGGGTAGTTCTTCTCATGCACCTTCAACTGCCTAGAAGCATAGGCTAACACTCTAACCTTTTGCGTCAATAGACCACCCAAACCCACACCTAAAGAATCACAATATAGCACAAATGGAACTCCCTCCTCGGGTAAAGTAAAAATTGGTGCTTAACTCGACAAATCTTTGAGCCTTTGGAAGCTCAACTTACAATCATCTGACCACTGGAATGTTATAATAGTCTAAGTCAATCTAGTCAACGGGGCTATTATAGATGTGAAATCCTAAACACAATGCCGATAATACCCCATTAAGCCAAGGAAACTCAGAATCTCAATAACCAAAATCGGCCTAACCACTCACAAATAGCTGTTACCTTTGTTGGATCGACCATAATACCCTCTTTTGACACAACATGGCCAAGAAATGCAACCAACTCTAGCCAAAACTCACACTTTGATAACAAAGCATACAACTTCTCTTCTCTTAATAACTGAAGTACAGTCCTCAACTGTTGAATATGATTTGCCTTACCCTTGGAATAAACCAAGATCTCATCTATGAACACAATTACAAAGATGTCTAAATAGGGCATAAACACATGGTTCATCAACTCCATAAAAGTAGTTGGGGCATTAGTTAGCCCAAATGATATGATTACGAACTCATAATGCCCATAATGGGTCCTGAAAGCTGTCTTTGGGATATCAGATTCCCAACTCTCAACTGACAGTACCCGGACCTCAAGTCAATCTTGGAGAATACCGAGGCACCTGCAACTAGTCAAAAAGATTATCGATGTGAGGTAAAGGATATTTGTTCTTGATGGTCACTTTATTAAGTTGACTATAGTTAATACATATGTACATAGTGCCACCTTTCTTCTTCACAAATAATACAAGATCACCCCATAGAGATACACTTAGACGAATAAAGCCTTTCTTTAACAAATCTTTCAATTGTTCCTTCAACTCCTTCAATTCAACCTAAGCTATCTGATAAGGAGTAATAGATATGGGCTTAGTGTCCGATCCATATCAATAGCAAAGTCAATATCAAGATCCGAAGGAACACTAGGCAAATCAGTTGGAAATACATCCATAAGCTCTCTAGCAACCCTGGTAGTCTCCAATGACGGAGGCTCTTGAGAAATATCCTGAACATGAGCTAAATATTCCAAACACCCTTTCCCCATCAACTGATAAGCATGCATATAATAAATAATGCCCTTAGTATATGAGATAGGTGCTCTAGTCCACATCAGCCGAAGTAAGTCTAGGCAAGATAGGATCACGGTCTTCGCATGATAGTCAAGAATAACATGATAAGCCAATAACCAATCCATACCAAAAATCACATCGAAATAAACTATATCCCATAATATCAGATCAACAAGAGTATCTCTCCCCATAAAAGTCACAACACAACCCCGATCACTCGATTCACCACTAAAGATACAACTAGCGAGATAGAAACACAAATAGGCTCGACAAGTGGCTCACATATAATATCATAAGCAAAATAGGATGAAACATATGAATAAGTAGAGCCTGGATTAAATAAAGCTGAAGCTGAATGGTGGAATACTGAACCATACCTGTGATAATTGCATCAGAGGCCTCTGTCTCAACTTTATTTGAAATAACATAGCAAACTCCATGCCCACTACTAACCAGTGGACCACCATGAGCATTGCCTCTCACTATACCATGACCTCCTCTGGCCCCACCTCTCATAGCCTGAAGACTGTCTCTGAATACATATACTAGAGTTAGACGAGCTGGCAGAGAACTTGAAGTCTGAGCAGGAGGTATACAATGAGGACAAAGATGAGTCAAATGCCCAATCTCATCTCAATATAACAAGCCCTGGCCTCTTGTCTTTAAGATAGCTGCTGTGAAAAGCTACCACGCTTGGGTGCACTACCCGACCACCTGAGTAGATCTGGAACTATCAACACTATTAGATGCTGGAAAAGTTGCAAAACTGCCCGACCTTGATGACCCTGCCTTTGAATCTCTTAGTTCCATGGCAGGTGCCTACTAAACTTTCCATGTTGATGGGATCTCTTCCCGCCACCCTGTCTATCTTGCCTGATATGCTCTATCATACGAGCGTGATCCAACACACTCAGAAAAGTACCTCCAGCCAACACCAAGAAAGCCGTAGCCTCTTGAATATACCTTGGCAAGCCCTTGGCAAAGCGTCAGATCCTTTGGAACTTAGTAGGAATGCTAGGCAAGGCATATCTATGTGAAATCTAGCCTCGTAGTCAGAAACAAACATAGATCCCTACTGTAACCTATCAAACTCATCTTAATGGCTATCTCGAAGGCTGTAGGAAATGAATCTCTCTAAAAATATCTCAATGAACTTTCCCCAAGTCATAGTTAGATATCTTATAGGCTGACGAGCTACCACTAGCCTCCAACACTCCTTGGCAAGGCCGGTGAACTGCTATGAAGTGTAGGCAGCTCCATGCAACTCAAGAAAAGCCAGATAACATAATCGATATTAGTACTCTAACAAAAAATCACAAGCTCTATCTACAGGAGTGCTATCAAATCACGGTGGAGCCAATTGCGCAAACCTCTCAAAACTCTTTTGCTCTACTGTAGACATAGCTGGACTAGTTGAAGATGGTGGCACCACAAATAAGGGCAGTGTAATAGATGGAGCAATAGCCAAACTCTGAATCTGTGTACCCAAACTTGATCTAGATGCCTGAAGTGGAGTAAAAATAGTAGTAGAAGGTATGCTAGAGCTGAAGAAGGACCCACATGAATCATAACTGGCTCCGATAGAGCACTAGAAGGACCAACTAGTGTGGTAGAAACTGATATCTCAACAGTTACTGAGGCTAGAGGAGCTCTCCCCAATCTAGCCAATAACCTCATCACTAACTCCTGAACTGAGGATGAAGTCTCTAGGGCTGAGGGTGGTGGAATAGGATCCATAGGCCCTTCTAGCTCATGTACGGGCTCTGGAGAAGCTGATCTTGTCTGCCCTCAGGATGGAGCTGCCCCTCTTACATGTCCTCTGCCCCTAGTCCTATCTTGAACTCTACCTAGACCTCAAGTGGGATACATATCAGTTGCCTCAGGCTCATCCACTAATTGATGGGATCTGGTAGTCAGCATTTGTGTGGAAGAAGCAGATTTGATACTTTCAAAATGGAGAATATAAGGAAATGCATGAACGGAAGCAAGATGTGAAAACTTTTCCTAAAAAGTATCCCATAACCTCCCGAAGATGGGTGTGGACATCTACATACTAATCTGTGAGACTCTACCTGACACCCTTATCTTAACTCACAATCTAATAAACCTAGAGCTCTGATACCAAACTTGTCATGACCCAAATCAAATCGCAACTAAAGAAAGATAAATAAAGTGGAAACAAACTCATAAGATATAAGAAATCTCCCAAAACTTGAAGTTATGAGTACAAGAGCATCTAAATAGTGTGAAAGTAAATACAACTATCTCAAAATAAGATATAAGACTATCTTGCAGTATCTAATACATAGTCTAAAAGATACAGAAATAAAAAGAGGAACCAAAGATCCTCGTTGAATAGAAGTCTAAGCCTAATCACTAAGATTTTGATGGTATCAATAATGTTCAAATTGAATGATCAACTACCTTATCCTAGACCCTATGCACAATTTGCAAGGAGGAAAGAAAGTAAGGGTGAGTACACCAAAATGTACCCAGTAAGTTCAATCGATTGGGCAAGAGAAATTGAAAAAGTATGTAACATACAAAGAATCCTATCACTTGCATCAAAATGATAAGTATGCAATATAATAAAATCATAAATCATTTTAATTATAGATGGTAAACCAATCCAATGGTGTAATGCATTATAATGCATAAATGCAATGGCATCACGGGCTATGTATGAGGTGAACTATCGTGTGGCCGATATACACATCTATCGAGTCAAAGCTATAAGATAGAACTTGGAGGCATCGCACACCATTTACTAAAATATATAATAATAAGGCGTCGCAGGCCATAATCAGAAGTATCTTGAGGCATCCTCTCTATAACAACTATCTCAAATGATATACATGTAGTGATAAATATGCATAACAATGTATTTAAATGCATCAAATATGGGCATACCAATGCAATCAGTCATATATAACATGTGTGCATATCAATGCAACCTAATCAGAAATAAGATTCATGCGTACCAATTCACCTGTTCCAGTATAAGATGTGTGCATGGCAATGCAACAATGGAGCATAAGAATCTGTGCATACCAATGCAACTAGTCAATATAAGATGGTGCGTACCATGCAATAATGAAACATAAGAATCTATGCATACCAATACAATTAGTCAATATAAGATGGTGCATACCAATGCGACAACGGAGCATAAGAAGTCATTCATGTCAATATGACTAGTCAATATAAGATGTTGCATACCAATGCAATAATGGAAGCTTAAAATTATATTGCTATACCATGTCCCATCTCATCACTAATCACAAATAACCATATGTCATTGAAGCAAACTCCACAAGTATCCTAAATGGGCCTATAACTCTCATACTGATCATACTCATCATCACTTAGTCACAACATTAATCAAGAAATATTTCAAGTCTCACATTATCATGAAGATATCCTAATTATCTGAAAACACAAGTTTTCATCTCAATTAATCAAAAGATTGTCATTTACTCAATATTCAGCATAACCAACAATATATTGCCATCAAATTCAATCATATGATGATATTGTATCATAATTCAATCTACATCTCACAATTATCACATGAACATGCTCAATAGCTCAAATTCTGTCCCAAAAAGGTTAGCCAACCGCACTCGGTCAAGCTTTCAATCAACTCAATCCTCCAAACAAACCACAAATTGATCAACCACTATCAATAATGTATACTATGAATCAAGAGGTGTATTTTGATACCCATAATTGCTTATTTTAGGTGTATGAGCAAAATGGTCAAAATTAGGGCTAAAATTTGAAAATATTGAATCTAGAAATTGACTACAAAATCGGATTCTACATGAAAAATGGACTTTATAGGTGAAAATCCCACTAAAATCGAGTTTAAATCAATAGAGAAATCCTCACTTAAAGTTTCAAAATCATACACCAAAAATTCCCAATTTTAAATATTTAAAGTCATGAAATTCAAGACAAAATCAAGATGAAAATCATAGAAATTAATAAAAATAATGTTAGAAATATTAGCCAAAAGATTTCTTTGAAAACCCTCGTAAAAAATCATCCCCCAAAGCTTGAAATATTGAAAATGGAGGAAAAATAAGGATTTTACGTCTTTAAAAGTAACACAACAAAAATGTACTCCTTGAAGGTAGAACCTTGTCCACGATTACGGAGAGCAGAAGTGACCATAAATCCACGAGGGTAGAGTAAAATTTGGATTGTACAAGATACTCCTCACACCAGCCAATGCCAAAACTCAAAATGGACCTTAGAATATCTCTAGACTTTGAATTTCACAAACTTTATATGTATTCATACTAGAAATAGCGATCGAATTCAACAAAATCATCGGAATTTAATTTCACAGTCTCCAAGACACATTTGCCAATGCAAGTCAATTAAAGTAGTTTATAACTCAAAATACCAAAACTACCCTTGAAAACTCCAAAAATTATGGTTAGACCATTTTTAGTGTTAGTTTCACCTTCTAAAACTATTCAAATCATAAGAATTTTGATTTGAGCTTCCAAACTTCGAATGTTGACCAAAGTCAAACTTTGATTCCGAAAATGACTAAAATCATAATTTTAGACCTAAAAACCTCATTTTAACTCCAATTTCAGTTCTGCAACTTCATGTAGTTTAGTTTTGACATTCCACAACTAATGGAATTAACGAGTCCCAGATAGATCCAACCTCCGAAACTCAAAATGACACGAAAACTCTCTTTTTCCATAACGTAAGCTTTCAAAAAGACCAAAACTCATACTTTCAACTTTTAAAAATCAAGATTTCAATTCCAACCATTCAAATTGTTCAAAGTAGGCCCACAACAACTTATGAAAGGGTAAAATAGTAAATTTCATAATTAAAGAAAATAATGACCATCCAGGTTATTACATGGTTCTACAACATACTCAGGAGGAACTTGCCCCTCTCTAGGATCTATATTTGGCTCATGGGAGATACCCTGCTCATAGTCTCTAGCCAACGCAACTCTTCAAATTTAGCCCCTACCTCAACCTCAGCCTTTACCCTTAGCTAGGGTCTCAATAGCAATCTCCATGGCTACCTCCCCTTGTTTGGTAGCTGCTGCAGATCTAGTCATTGCCACTTATCAAAAGGGTACATAACCACTCAACAGTTAAACAAGAACCCTCACATGACTTGATTAGAATAAAGTAAAAGAGAATTTCCTAACAGTCTTCATAGCCTCTCAAGGATAAGTAACATATGTCTCTGCACCGATCGTCAAGACTCTACTAGACTGGACTTATACACAGGTGTAACAACCTATCTTGAGATAAGAAGTTCCATATAGACAAAACATAATAGAGATGCTAGGTATATAAGTAAATGACTGGTCTATATACTATGAGGAGCCTTTTAGGGTGACCCCAAAGGGACAAATACATAATGGGCTAGGCTCAAGAACGGAAAATAATTCACAATATTGGGCCAGGTTATTACAGGTGGTATCAGAGTCACTCATGTGTCAGCCTTGTCGATGTGGGTCATAGTTCAACTGAGTTTAGGCGAATCATAGTGAGGTAGGGCAAACCTCAGTGCTAAGTCTAGGCGAATCTCATGCAGTAGCGCAAACCTCAACGAGGATGCTGAGTCCATAGAGGGGGTGTATATAACAACCCATCTTGACATGAGAAATCCCACATAGACAAAACACAAGGGAGATGCTAGATATATAAGTAAAGGACTGGTCTATATACTGTGATACGTCTTTTGTGGTGAGCCCAATGGGACAAATCAAGAATTGGCTAAGCCCAAGAGCGGACAATACTTCAAAGTGCTAGGCCAGGTCATTATAGGTAGTTTGTGACACCCTGGAAGGGTACCCTTGGCCTAGCCAACACTTAAAGAACCATTGTTGATTCCCCAAGAGAACCACCTGGCCCCATCATCATATCAAATCAACAGCAGAAAAAAGTAATCAAATGAAAGACATCATATGAACAAATATAGTTCTACTAATACATAGTTTCTAATGAATAAGTTTGGAAGTAAATAATACTCAACAAAATCCTCTACCCAATCTCTATGAAGCCTCTGATAAAAAATGTAGATGGTACCATGACAGGCCATGGACACCCCAAATGAATGAAAGAAAGTACTAAGTCAAAATAGGAAATAAAAGGGCTCCTCCAGAAAGCAAGGAGGGCTTACAAACTCCAGAATG
>JAOTQR010087114.1:0-35048 GCA_025774065.1 Solanum ossicruentum
ATTTAGTTTGCAAATTTGAGCTGAGCAAGTAGCTGACTCACCTACTAGCTTCTAAGTCCTACAAGCACCTCAATTCTGTCACTTAATTTTAAGGCTGTAATCTCCTCAATTCAACACAAAACATGTATACACTCGACCATCTTAAACTGTAGATGCACATATAGCCCATTAACGCGAGATTCGAGCACTTTTGTAAATTAGTGCTAACTTGACCAAACCATTTCATATTTCATTTGCGTTGTGCAAGTAGTGTAAGGTGTGGGGTGTTACATCTTATGTCTCAACTTTGTTAGAGGTACAAAAATAGAAGAAAAACCTTCAACAAACCTTCTCTAATAAATTGCCAAACCTAGGAACCTCCGAACTTCCGTGGGTGTTGTTGATCTTTGCAAATCTTTCAGAGCCTCTATCTTTTGTGAATCAACCCTTATTCTCTCATCAGACAAATATATCCCAAAAATGCCACTGGTTTTAGCAAAAATTCATATTTAGAAAACTTGGCATAGAATTGTCGATCACGAAGAACTTGTAACACCTGTCGTAAGTGATTTGCATGGTCCTCTTTTGATCTTGAATATACCAAAATGTCATCTATAAATACTATCACGAACACATCCAAGAATGGCTTCAATACCCTGTTCATAAGATCTATAAAAACTGCTAGTGCATTTGTTAGCCCCAATGACATAACAAGAAATTCAAAGTGACCATAGCATGTTCTAAAAGCTATCTTGGGTAAAATTTCTCCTTCACCCTCACTTGGTGATAACCGGATCTCAAATCTATTTTTGTAAAGCATTTGGCACCCCATAACGGATCAAATAAATCATCAATCCTGGGGAGGGGGTATTTGTTCTTAATTGCCACCCTATTCAATTGTCGATAATCAATACTTATTCTCAAGGTGCCATCCTTTTTATGTACAAATAACTTTGGTGCACCCAAGGGGACACACTAGGTCTTATAAAATCCTTCTCTAATAAGTCTTTTACTGCTCTTTTAATTCACGCAATTATGCTGGGGACATTCTATATGGAGGGATGGAAACAGGTTGAGTGCCTGGAAGATAGTCAATACCAAAATCTACTTCTTGTTCTGGAGGTTAGCCTGGTAGTTCTTCAGGGAACACATCAACAAATTCATTCACCACCAGAACTGATTGAAGAGTTGGCGATTCTGCCTCCATATCCCTTAATCTAACTAAATGACATATATACCCCTTATATATCATCTTTCTTTTCTTAAAATAAGAGACAAACTTACCCTTTGGCGCCCAACATTGCCTTCCCATTCAAGAACTGCCTCATTTGGAAAGTGGAAGTACACTCTCTTTGTTTGGCAATCCACTGTGGCATTGCAAGAAGCTAACCAATCCATACCCATTATAGCATCGAATTCCATCATTTCTAGATCAATAAGGTTAGACAATGTGTCATGGTCACAAACAGTTATTACACAATCATAGTAAATCCTTCTAGTGATAATAGATTCACCGGTTGGTGTAGACACTTCAAATGGTTTGTTTAATAATTTAGGTGTTCTCTTAAGATTTCCAGCAACTAGTGGAGTGATGTATGGTAGTGTAGAACCAGAGTCAATTAATGCCTCTTTGAACTCTCTCCAGGTAGTCGAAGGTGCATTTATATCATTGGATTGCTTCCAAGCTTCATACCACAATATAGATACACCCTTCAACCTATATGTCGCTAACTCAATAGCTTTTGTACCACTCACATACATAACATCTAAAGTGTGTTGAATCTAGTCAACGAAGTCTTAGGGATTTTCATTTGGATTTGATCCAGTGAAGGATGGAGGGTCCAAATTAAGGAAGACACATATGCACATGCTAGCTGCCTTATTCATACCACCTACACCTATAACTGGACCTTCCTGTCTTTGACCTTGGCTAGCAACTATACAAGTCAATAGTTGGACTGCATTTCTCAGATCTTGCACTGTAGCATTAATCGGTGATTCAGGAGGAATTTCACTACTTCCTGGTTTATCAGGAGCTAGAGGAGTTGGAGATGTTTGTGATAGAGACTTATTTTGACCCTTATTTGGTTGTATCACCCAACAGGGTATACCAACCACCACTTATGCTCCTTCCCTTTACCTTTGTTTTTCCTTATTTTTGGTATACTTGTTGTACAAAACAATTTAGAGGTCAGACACAATCCACCTATTACACTTGGCTCTTTGGCACGATCTAGAGAATGAAAAGAAAGTAGCAACTCCTAAATGCCACGTAGCCTACTTCTTATGAATGTGGTGCACAACACATCGATAAACAAGACTCTACATAGACACAACTTTGTAGACACCCTAGGATGACCCTCTCTGATACCACTTTTCTCATGCCCAAAGTCCTGTTAAGGCAGATTGACACCCGTTTCTATATATATTATAAGGGGTTTCTAAATTCAACATACCTTTAAGAAAGTAAATAGTAATAACAAACCAAAAGGAAATGCATATGGCTAGGCCATAGGGGCCATGTTGTCTAAATTACGAGACATGACCACACTTTAATTTACATAGTTTATAAAGCCTTTATATAAGGAAAATTATCGGATAAGGGTTGAGATAGGCCCCTCCTCGACTAACTATACAATACAAAAATATAAGCTCTAGACACATAAAGCTCTGAAGCAACCTGGAGCTTGGTAACAACAGTTAGATTTCCTATACTCCTACTGGGGGGATCTACTAGCACCTATACCTGCAGCATGAAATGCAGGCCCCCCATAAGGGATGTTAGTACAAGATAATGTAATGAATATGTAAGGCAGGAAATACTGTATATGAAGTAACAACTCAAATGAAACTATGCACTAGTGTAGGATAAGAGACCACCTGTGGTTATACTGTGGGATCCTGTACTTTATGTCCTTTTTATTACTTTACCTTTACTACATAATCTGTGCACAACATGTACAAATGATCAATTGATCAGTGGTAAATCTATATCGGGATCAGCCCTGGGTAGGCTTTTTCTTTCACCCCTTGGGCTACCCCCCGTGATAGGATCGACCTTGGCTAAGTGATTCTTCCACCACTCAGGTTACCACCCATCAATAAGCAATATACTTTATCTTTCAATTACTGTTGAGATAATTTGTTCTGTGGTTATAATATTTGAACTATACGACTGTAGATATAGTTTGTGACATGTAAATAATCATATAAGACAATACGACAATGAAAAGGGTATGTTACACAAATAATGAATTACATATGAGATGAAACAACTCATGAACTTTATTTAGCAAAAAGAACCCCTGTATCTTGGTATCCAAGTACGTATGTAGATTTGAAGGTCACTATGTATGGGAGCATTTGAACATGTGAAAGAGTGGAGACATGGTTAATAGTTATGTCGGAGTTGGTAAGTTGCTTTTTTGTGCCAAGGAAGAATCTAGATTTCATGCCAAATAATACGAAATTGAGTAGCCATACATACCTCATTGTACGACCTCACTATTACCTCGAGATAACCTTCCCTTCCTTCAAATATTTATCTATAGTATAGTAGGTGTTAAGACTAGCATTAGCAGCCAATAGATACATCTTGGCAGCCCAATCTCATAAAAAAAACAACACACGGGCAACAAGCGTATACTTATTAACCTGAGCATATTCTTTCAATCTTTCCACCACTAATCGTATTTTCCAATACACATTCTCATGTAAATATCATGTGAAGTCTGTTTTAGAGCCATAACGGTCTTAGAACAGCCCATAAAGCACAACACATAACAATTCAACACAACATACAAATAGCGGTATAACGTTACATTTCTTCGCTACATTTCGACATCGATAATTTCAAACCTGTTCCAACTTTAACCAAACCGTCCCCACCATATATACACATAAAACCAGTCCTAAAATAGTTCAAAAATAATCCTCAAAATAGGTGTAGGATGTAAGACCATAGTCCTCAATCAATCAACCCATAATTTCTACAAACAACATACTTAGGATAATACTTTAAACCTTGATTGTTTACGTATAACCAAATAGTGCAACAACATTTATGCATCATTATATAACTCAGCTAAATTAACAAAAGAAACCTTCTTTCATAATCAAGCCAACCAAGAAGAGAAAAGCAACCAAGTAAACAAGAAAAGTATACAACAACCCTTGGAACACATGCTATCCAAAAGTTTCAGCATATACCAAATCAACATAATCTCTTGTTTTTCATAATAAAACTATACTATACACATAAGTAAATTTACTTTCCATTACCTTAAAGGTGTAGGGCTTCTCCAAGAACCCTAAAAGTCTCCTTGTTGCTGCTTTGCAAGGTTAAGAAAGTGTAGAGAGAGCTTGTGAAAGATGATTTTTTTTTCCAAGTTAAGAATGACTTAAAGGTGATACTTGTAAGACTTTTTAAAGGAGACTTTGGCCAAATTTCTTGTGTGGTTTAAACCTCATTTTATCAAGGTGATGATGTAACAGTCTGGCCCTTTAAATTGGGCCTAATTGTGTTTCAAAGTTAATGGGCCTTGGCTGCCCACTTTCCTAATTTCTCTTCACTTAGTTTAGGCCCAAATAGTCAAGTGGGTTGTTATGTACTTCATCTGTTTATATATTCTTCTTGGGATGAAAACATAGTTCATTTATTTGCTAGAACACAAGCTAAAGTTACACCCTTAACACGTACTTTATCCATAATCTGACTTGGACAGATTCGACGTCGGGCCTCGTTTTCGTCTAGCTAGCAAATTTAAGCTAAGCAAGTAGATGACTCACCTGCTAGATTTCTAATTCTTACAAGCACCTCACTTCTCTCACTTCATTTAAGGTCGCGATCTCCTCAATTTTGACTTAACATTTGTATACACTCGATCCTCCTAGGCGTTAGACCCACATATCGCCCTCTAATATGAGATTCAAGAACTTCTAAGACTGGACACTAATTTGAAGAAATCATACCATGTTTCATTTGCATAGAACTAGTACATGTAAGATATGGGGTTTTACACCTTATTGAGGGGTTTGTGCCTTGATCACCTCGCTCGGGAGGTGGTAGGCCCTTGCAACCATGTCAAGGGGTTTGTACCTTATTAACCATGTTTGGGGATTTGTAACTCATCAACCATGTTGGGGGATTCGCACCTCATCAACCTTGTTGAGGGGTTTGTACGTCATCAACCAATTGAGGGGTTTGTACCTCATTCGCCTCTCCAAGGAGGTTGTAGGCCTTAGATATTCATTATTAATGATCTCTCCTTACTCATGTTTTATGTTCTATATAAGGATGATTTTACTTCAAGCATCATTCATATATTCCATATTGCTATATGCTTATTCATTGCCAATGTTATGCATTTTGTTCATGGTGCTTATCCTTTGTTGCATTGCATTCTACATACTTAGTTCATTCAAACATACTAATGCATACTCTATGCCTATATGATGTCATCATGTAGGAATCGGATTCGCGCTTGATCATCCTCCTCCACGTGGTGTAACGACCCCAAAACGTGCCCGAAAATGTTCCTTGAAGTGTCCGGGATCATAATTTCATATATCTCAAAATTTGTGCGTGATATCAAAAATCCAACTTCATATTCTTGTTCAGGGGTCATTGTGAGTGGAGAATGGGTCTGATCCCGATTTAAGAGCAAATGATTAGCAATTTCAATTTTCAAAAATTTTATTTTTAGAGAGCAAAGCGCATCATTTTCGTGACGCGCAGGTGTATATTTTTATGACTTTTTTTTCAACTCGGTCCAGGACTTTTAAGTCTTGGGCCTAAGTGTTCCTATTAGCCATATTTCTCCCTCACATCATCCAAAACATTCCCCAATACTCACTCAAACACATAGCCAAATATTTCACACCTAAATTGAAGTCTCAAATCCTCATCCAGAACTAAGGATTTCCTTCAAGATTCAAGTCTCTATCTCTAATCTTCATCAAGTTCATCTCCAAAGCTAAGGTATGTGGGTTTCCTTCATGGGTTTGTTTCATCCATGATACTCAAACTTTCTCTTAATCTAATTTGCATGATTTAAAGTTGATTTATAATTAAGTCTACTTTATTATGAAAATCACTGCACACCATCTTCAATTTCATGAAATTGTGACTGTTTTGCTATGTTTTAAGTTATGAAACCAAGGTTAGTTGTAAGAGTTGATGAAGGGTTTTGATGTATATTTCTTGAGGGCGTTGTAAAGCGTTGTCTGATGGTTTTACAACATATTTTCTTGCATAATATCACTCTTGAATTGCATGTTTTTACACTAGCACTACACACATGCCAAGTGTTTGATAAAGTGTCCGGGTACGATTTCTTGAGGAATTGAAGGCTCAATGCATGTATTATGTTATGAATGATGCTATGGTGATGAAAGAATAGTATGAATATGATGTTATGATGATGATATAAGGAAATTATGTATATGGTATTTCTCTATATTGTGTTGAATTGACCATAGCCAATTGAGGGATATGCCTCAATCACCATGGGAGGTAGGGTCTGACTATCCTCTACCCTTTAAATGGTTTCTACCTTCGCACCATGGGAGGTAGGGAATGGCCATCCTTTAACCCATTAAGGGGTTTGTACTTTCGAACCATGGTAGGTAGGGTGTGACCATCCTCCAACCTATCAAGGGGTTTGTACCTTGGTAACCTATTGGGGGGGGGTTTGTACCTGTATCACCATGGGTGGTAAGGTGCAATCATACACCATAATACGGTCCATTTTCACACTTTTACTATGATATATGAAGTATTTACTATAAGCGTCACAGATGCATGTCACCTTATTATATGCTAGTTAATTGCTTAATTATGCATATCGAATATGTCACTTATCACTTGTTGCATTGAATCCTATATACTTACTACATTCAAAAGTACTAATGCATACTCTTGCCTACATGATATCACCATGTAGGAATCGGTGCACAAGTTGACCATCCTAATCCTCCACATGGTTCAGTACTACTCAAACTAGTTGCTGAGTCTTCCACTTCGGGGACCTTAGTCTAAATTTATCTTAATATGTATTGAGACACTCTCCTTTATTGTTTACTTTAGCTATAATGATGAGTCCGGTTGCTTTGTCATGGCCCCCGCTCTTATCTATGAAATAGAGGTGTTGTTGGATATGTTATGTATCTATGTTATGAGCTTGACATCTATCATCTCTTGTTGTTCATAATATAGAAGTTTTCCTTAGCCCCGGTTGTCCAAATTTGTTATTAATTATTATATTCTATTGCTTCTATAACTGAGGATATGTAGTGATATGATATAAGGCTTGTTTGGGGTTCCTTTGGGTTCCCCATTTGCTACTCACATCTAGGCCCTAGGCTTGGGTCATGACAAAGGTTGTATCAGAGCACTAAGTTGTTAGATCCTCAGAGTCCAACACACCCCATTGTCTTCTTCATGGTTATGTTGTGCACCACAACTATGAATAGGAGGCTAAGAGACATTCTAGGAAATGTTTCCCTTCTTTATGTTTTAAGTCATGCTATAGTGTTGAAGTAAGCTTTCCCCCTAACAAATATAATTTGTTATGCTAGATCATGGCTAATATGAGGGGAAGATGAGCACGTACGCCCAAGGAGCAACCGGCCAATGGGGAGCTTAGGGATGCTCTCACCTTGCTTGCACAAGTGGTGGCTAATCAAGCCAATAAAGGGGCCCAAACCCCTCATGCTCCTACACCAGCCTCTAGGGTAAGGGACTTCATGAGGATTAATCCTCCAGTGTTCTATGGGTCAAAGGTGGATGAAGATCCACAAGAGTTCATTAATGAGGTCTACAAGATTTAACTATCATGGGTGTTGCGCCGAATGAAAAGGTAGAGTTGCAGCGTATCAACTCAAATGGGTATCCCAAATATGGTATAACCAATGGAAGAGAGAGAAAGGGAATGGTTATGTGGTGCTTTGGGAGGAGTTCAAATTGGCTTTCCTTAACCGGTTCTTCCCTCTTGAGCTTAGGGAAGCTAAGTTGGTAGAGTTCATGAACTTGAGGCAAGGTGCTATAAGTGTGAGAGAGTATGCCCTCAAGTTCAACCAACTTTCAAAGTATGCTCCTCATTTTGTGACCAATCCTAGATTTAGGATGAATAAGTTTGTGATGGGGGTCTCCGACTTGGTAAGTGAAGAATGCAGGTCTACCATACTAATTAGTGACATGGACTTGTCTCGGTTAATGACCTATGCCGAGCAAATGGAGGAGGACAAATTGTGAAAGAGAAGGACTTATGAAGCCAAGAGGGCCCGTTTTAGGGGTAAGTTCCAAATGGGTGGCCAGTCCCACCAGGGCCAAGGGTCTTCTCATGCTTCCAAGATGGGCTATGCTAATAATTTCACAAGGCCTCAAGGTGTTGGTGGTGTGGCTCCTATAGTTGGGTGCCTAAAGTATGGTAAGGGTACTAGTGGCCCATGTTTGAAGGATACCAATGCTTGTTTTAGTTATGGGAAGATAGGTCATAAAAAGTTTGAATGCCCTTGGTATCACAACAATTATAAAGAGTTGCATCCACAAAGTGCTAATGTTGTTCCACTGGGGAGAGGTGGATGACAATATGGTGCCTAAAGGCACAACTGATTTTGTTCTTTTCATGGGAGGCAAAGGGTTGATAAGATGCTTGACGTTATTACCGGTATGTTAAAATTCTTTGACGTTGATGTATATGCAGTGATTGATCCAGGTTGCACTCTTTCTTTTGTCAGCCTCTTTATCGCCAGAAAGTTTCACGTTAATCTCGAGTTGTTGCATGAGTCATAGGAAATGTCTACTCCTATTGGTGCATTTATTGTTTCTAGAAAAGTTCATAGAAGTTGTTCTATTTGCATCTTGCATAAAGTGTTGCCTTGTGACCTTGTTGAGTTAGACATGGTTGATTTTGATGTCATTCTTTGGATGGATTGCTTGCATGCCTACTATGCTTCTATAAGTTGTAGAATCCATAGGGTCATGTTCCAATTTCCAAACGAACCCATCATGACTGGAAAAGTCAAGATGTGGTGGTCAAGGGTAGATTCCTCTCTTGCATTAAAGCCCATAAGTTGATCTCTAAGGGGTGTATTGACCATCTTGTAAGGTTTAGGGATGTGGAGTTTAAAGTCCTTCCCATAGAGTCAATTCCGGCTGTAAATGAGTTTCTTGATGTCTTCCTAAATGATCTTCCCATTGTTCCTCCTGAAAGGAAAATAGACTTTGGCATAGACCTCCTCCCCGATACTCAACTCATTTTTATTCCCTTTTACCACATGGCCTCGGTTGAGTTGAAGGAATTGAAGGACAAATTGAGGGACTTGCTGGAGAAGGGATTTATTAGGCCTAGCCAATCACCTTGGGGTGCCCCGGTGTTGTTTTTGAAAAAGAATGATGGATCCTTAAGAATGTGTATTGACTATCGGTAACTCAATAGGGTCACCATCAAGAATATCTATCCTCTTCCGAGGATTGATAATTTGTTTGACCAATTGCAAGGTGCTAACCATTTCTTTAAGATTCATCTTCGGTCCGAGTATTATCATGTGAAGGTGCGAGAGTGTGATATTTTCAAGACGGCCTTTTGGACTAGGTATGAGCACTATGAATTTGTGGTGACGTCTTTTGTGTTAACCAATGCATTAATAATCTTTTATGGACCTAATTAATTGGGTCTTCAATTCCTACCTTGATTCTTTTGTTCTAGTATTCATTGATGACATCTTGATCTTTTCTCGTGGTAAGGAGGAGCATTGGGCTCATTTGAGGGTTGTGTTGCTAAGATTGAGGGAGGACAAATTGTATGCAAAATAAGAAAAGTGTGAATTTTGGTTGAGGGAGGTTTCCTTCCTTGGACAGGTGGTGTCGGGCGATGATATTAAGGTGGATCCAAAAAATATCAATGTGATTAGAAATTGGCGTAGACCATTGACCTCGTCGGACATTAGATGTTTCTTGGGCTTAGCGGGTTACTATTGGAGGTTCGTGAATGGGTTCTCTTCTATTGCTTCCCTATGACAAAATTGACTTAAAAGAAGGTTAAGTAGGTGTGGACCGATGAATGTGAGCGGAACTTTCAAAATTAAAAGATAAGCTTGTATCCACTACTATATTATCACTACTGGATAGGCTTGAGGGATTTCTTGAGTATTGTGATGCTTTTTGAGTCTGTTTAGGTTGTGTATTGATGCAAAATGTTAAGTTCATAGCCTATGCTTCTAGACAACTCATAGTGCATGAAAAGAAATACCCTACCCATGACCTTAAGTTAGCCACCGTTGTGTTTTCTTTAAAGATTTAGCGTCAATATTTGTATGGAGTGTATGCTGATGTGTTCAATGATCATAAAAGCCTACAATATGTCTTCACTAAAAAGGATCTCAACTTCTTGGCAAAGGAGATGGTTAGAAATTCTTAAGGACTATGATATGAGTCTACATTATTATCCAGGTAAGGAAAAAATATGTTGGAAGATGCCTTGAGTTGGGTGTCCATGGGTAGTCTAGATCATGTTCATAGTAGTGAGAAGGAGATGGCTATGGAAGTGCATAGATCAACTAGATTGGGAGTTAGGATGGAAGAGTTGGTGATAGTGTTGTGGTTGTTGTTGATGGTTGTAAGTCTTCTTTGGTTGATGAGGTGATAGCAAAACAAAATCTTGATCCCACGTTAGAATTAAAGGCCTTGGTGAAAGAGGGCACTGTGGAGGTTTTCTCCCAAGGGGGAGATGGTGCATTTAGGCGCCAAGGTAGGTTGTATATGCCGTTTGTTGATGGTTTGATAGAATGGATCCTTGATGAGGCCCATAACTCTTCTTATTCTATCTACCCCGGTTGCACCAAAATGTATAGACTTGAGAGGTGTATTGGTGGGGAGGCATGAAAAGAGATATTGCCAAATTCATTTTCGGTTGTCATACTTGTCAATAAGTCAAAGCCGAGCATCAAGGCTGGGTGGCCCAAACAAAGACATTGAGATTCCTCCGTGGAAATAGGAGGTGATTAGTATTGATCTTGTGGTTGGGTTAACCAAGACTAGAAAGCGTTTTGATTCCATTTGGATAGTGGTTGATAGGATGATGAAATCAGCTCACTTTCTACTGGTTAAGACCATATTTGGGGCTGAAGATTATGCAAGGTTATACATTCATAACTTGGTAAGGTTGCATAGGGCTCCTCTGCCCATCATATTAGATCATGGGGAACTATTCACTTCACATTTTTGGAGATCTTTCCAAAGGGATCTTGGTACTACAATTAAGATTTCTATGGCCTTCCATCCTCAAAAGGATGGCCAAGCCAAGAGGACTATCCAATCCCTTGAAGATATGCTTAGAGCATGTATGTTGGAGCTTAAAAGTATTTGGGATGATCATCTTCCATTGATTGAGTTTGCCCACAATAATAACTATTATTCTAGCATTGGTATGATACCATTTGAGGCTTTCTATGGGAGACGTTGTAGATCACTAGTTAGTTGGTTTAAGGTTGATGAGATAGCTTTGTTGGGACTAGATGTAGTTATGGAGGATCTTTAGAAGGTTAGGATGATTAGAGAAAGGTTGAAAATGGCCCAACGTCGTGAAAAGTCTTTTGCCGATTTGAGGAGAAGGGATCTTGAATTCCAAGTTGGTGATTGGGTTTATTTGGAAGTGTCACCCATGAATGGTGTGATCTATTTTGGTAAGGAGGGAAAGTTGATCCCAAGATACTTGGGCCCTTATAAGGTGATGGGGAGGGTTGGCAGGGTAGCTTATGAGTTGGAATTGCCTAGGGAAATGGATTTGGTTCACCTGATGCTTTCTGTGTCCATGTTGAGGAAATGTATGGGTGATCCAAATGCCATTGTGCCTCTTAATGTTGTAGGTATTATGGAGGATAATTTGACATATGAAGAGGTTCCGGTTTAGATTTTGGATAGGCATGTGAAGAGGTTGAGAAACAAAGATGTGGCATCCATTAAGGTCCTTTGGAGGAATCAACAAGTTGAGAGTGCTACTTGGGAGGCCAAAGCGGACATGCAAAAGCGATATCCTTACTTTTTTCACTCCACTCAAACCTAATGTATTGATCCAAGTCTTTCATTTAACCTCAAGTCTTAAGTTTAACCCTATGTCATTGCCTATGTTCATGTTTAAATTGACAAGTTCATAATGATTTTACGTTTATGATGAAGTTTTTAAAATGATGTATAAGTGCATTGTTGCATCTCTATGTGGGCTGATATTGTTGTGTTTGGGTAGCTCATATATGTCTCTTTGACGTTCGAGGTCAAATGTTCCCAAAGGGGAGATATTGTAACGATCCCAAAAAGTGCCCAAAAATGTGCCCCGGAAGTCCAAGGATCATAATATCTATACGTCTCAAAATCTGTGCATGATATCAAAAATCCGACATCATATTCTTGTTCAGGGGTCATTTTGAGTGGAAAACTGGTCTAACCCTGATTTAAGAGCAAACTCTTAGGAATTTCAATTTTGAAAAATTTCATTTCAAGAGAGCGAAGCGCGCCACTTCTGTGATGTGCAAGTGTATATTTTTGTGACTGTTTATTTTTCAACTCAGTCGAGACTTTTATGTCTTGGGACTATGTGTTCCCATTCACTAAAATACCTATACTTAGCAATATTTCACCCTCACATCATCCAAAACATTCCCCAGCACTCACTCAAACACTTAGCAAAAATTTTAACTCCTAAATTCAAGTCTCAAAACCTCCTTCGAAACTGAGGATTTCCTTCAAGATTCAAGACTCCATCACCAATCTTCATCAAGTTCATCTCCAAAGATAAGTTATGTGGGTTTTCTTCATGGGTTCCTTTCACCCATGATACCCTAGCTTCCTCTTACTCTAATTTACATGATTTAAAGTTGATTTATAATTTGGTCTATCTTATTATGATTATCACTGCATACTATGTTAAAGCTCATGAAATGTGACTATTTTTCTCTGTTTTGAGTTATGAAACCAAGGTCAATTGTAAGATTCGATGAAGAGTTTTGATGTACCAAAGTGTTGATTGATGGTTTTACAATGGGTTTTCATGCATAATTTTAGTCTTGAATTGCATATTTTTGTACTTGCACTACACACCCGCCAAGTGTTTCATAAAATGTTAGGGTATGGTTTCTTGAGGAATTGAAGGCTCAATGTGACTATTTTCTAACCTTTCAATGGGTTTATACCTTGGCACCATGGGAGTAGGGTGTGACCATCCTCTAACCTATCAAGGGGTTTGTACCTTGGCACCATGGGAGGTAGGGTGTGAACATCCTCCAACCTATCAAGGGGTTTGTACCATGGTAACCTACTGAGGGGTTTGTACCTCAATCACCATAGGTGGTAGGGTGCAATAATCCGCCATAGTATGGTCCATTTTCACACTTGTATTATGATATATGAAGCATGCCTTTACTACAAGCATCACATATGCGTGTCACCTTGTTACATGCTAGTTAATTGCTTAAATTATGCATATTGAATATGTCACTTATCACTTGTTGTATTGAATCCTATATACTTAGTACATTCACACATACTAACACATACTCTTTCCTATATGATATCATCATGTAGGAACCAATGGACAAGTTGATCATCCCCCTCCTCCACATGGCTAGTTCAGTACTACTCAAGCTAGTTGGTGAGTCCTCTACTTTGGGGACCTTAGTCTGAGTTTCTCTTATTATGTATTGAGACACTCTCCTTTATTGTTTACTTTAGCTATGAGGGTGAGCCCGATTGCTTTGTCTTTGTCCCAGCTCTTATCTTTGTAATAGAGGTGTTGTTTGACATGCTTTATATCTATGCTATGAGCTTAACAACTATCTATTCTTGTTGTTCATGATATATAAGTGTTCCCTTGGCCCCAGTTGTCCCAATTTGTTATTCCTTTGTAATCTATTGCTTCCATGACAAAGGATGTGTAATGATATGCTACGAGGCTCATTTGGGGTTCCTGATTCACTGGTCACGTCTAGGCCCTTGGCTTGGGTCATGACATATGGCTAGTATGATCTCTCTCTAAAGCTGCTTAATGATTCCTCCATTCTAGGGACAATGTTTATGCTTTAATAATATTTATTACTACCCTCTTTCTTTATGAGGGTGAGCCTGGTTGTTTGTCTTGGCCCCCGCTAAGTTCTATGTTTAGAGGTGTTGTTGGACATGTTATATATAATGCTATGAACTTTGACCCTCTCTGACGCTTGATGTTTATGATATAAAAGATGTCCCTAAGCCCCGATTATCCCTTTTTACTACTCTTATTGTATTTTATTGCTTCTGTGACAAAGGATGTGTAATGATATGGTCAGAGGCTTGCTTGGGGTCCTTTTGGGTTCCCCATGCGCCATGTCACATCTGGCTCAAGGCTTGGGTCATGACATACTTAGTATTAGAGCACTAGGTTGTTAATGGTCTTGGGCATACAACACATCACATCGATTAGAATCTTATTCATGGTTGTGTTGTGCACCATAACTATGAGTAAGTGGTTATGAGACATTTTAGAAAATATTTCCCTTTTTCTTACTCTATGTCATGCTATAGAAGGTAAGGTCTTCCCCCCTAACGATTGTTCTTTGCAATACTAGATCATGCCTAACGCAAGAGAAAGAAGAGCCCACACACCCGAGGGACAACTGGCTCATGATGAGCACCGGGATGCACTCACTTTGCTTGCACAAGCTGTGGCTACTCAAGCCAATCGATGGGCCCAAGCCCATTATGCTCCTACACTGGCATCTCGGGTGAGAGACTTCATAAGGTTGAATCCCCTGGAATTCTATTGGTCAAAGGTGGATGAGGATCTTCAAGAGTTCATTAATAAGGTTTACAAGGTTTTTGCTATTATGGGGTGTTATATCGGAAGAGAAGGTGGAGTTAGCAACTTACAAACTCAAGGGGGTGGCACAAATATGGTTTAACCAATGGAAGGAGGAGATGGGAATCAATAATGTGGTGCTTTGGGAGGAGCTCAAGGTGGCTTTTCTTAATCGGTTCTACCTCCTTGAGCTTAGGAAAGCCAAATTGGTGGAGTTTATGAATTTGAGATAAGGGTCTTTGAGTGTGAGGGAGTATGCCCTCAAGTTCAATCAACTCTCTAAATATGCTGCCCACTTGGTTGACAACCCAAAGTCTAGAATGATCATGTTTATGATGGGTGTTTCCAACTTGGTGAGTGAGGAATGTCAGTCCACTATGTTGATTAGTGACATCGATTTGTCGCGGTTGATGACCCATGTGGAACAAATGGAGGAGGAAAAGTTGAGGAAGAGGAGGGGTCATGAGGCTCAGAGGGCCCATTTTAAGGGAAAGTTCCATAGTCGAAAGGGTGGCTGGTTACATCAAGGCCAAGGGTCTTCCTATGCGATTAATAAGAGGGTTGCCAATGACTTTCCAAGGGCCCAAGGTTTTGGGGATATGGTTCCTAATGGTGGGTCTGCAAACTGTGGTACGGGTCATAGCGGCCTGTGCTTGATAGATACTAATGCATGTTATGGTTGTGGAGAAGTTGGGCATAAGGTGATGAATTGCCCCTGAAATCACAACAAGGGTAAGGAGATTCATCCACAAGGTGCTAATGCGGTTCCTTTAGGGAGAGGTGCCTGACAAGATGGTTCCCCAAGGCCTAATTAGTTCTATGCACTCTGTGGGAGGCAAGGGGTTCATGTGGTACTCAAAGTTGTTACTGGTATATTAAAAGTCTTTGATTTTGATATGTATGCATTGATTGATCTGGGTGCCACTTGTTTTTGTTACCCCTTTTGTTACCCAAAAGTTTCATGTTGAGCCCGAATTGTTGTGCGAGTCATATGAGCTGTCTACTCCTATTGGTGCATATGTTGTTACTAGAAAGGTTTATAGAAATTGCCCCATTTGTATCTTGCACAAAATATTGCCTTGTGATCTTGTTGAGTTGGACATAGTCGATTTTGATATAATTCTTGGGATGGATTGGTTGCATGCATTCTATGTATCTATTGATTTTAGAACCCATAGGGTCAAATTCCAGTTCCTAAATGAACCCATTCTTGAGTGGAATAGTTATGGTATGGTGGTTAAGGGTAGGTTCATCTATTATATTAATGGCGTAAGTTGATCTCTAAGGGGTGTCTTTATCATCTTGTGAGGGTTAAGGATGTGGAGTATAAAGTCCTTCCCATAGAGTCAGTTTTGATTTTAAATGAGTTTCTTGATGTCTTCCCAAATTACCTTCCTGGTGTTCCTCCCAAAAAGGAAATAGATTTTGGTATAGACCTCCTCCCCAATACTCAACCCATTTCTATTCCCCCTTACCATATGGCCACGGTGGAGCTAAAGGAGTTGAAGGAACAATTGAGGGATTTTTTGGAGAAGGGTTTCATTAGGCCTAACCAATCACCTTGGGGTGCACCAGTGTTGTTTGTGAAGTAGAAGGATGGACCTCTTAGAATGTGCATTGACTACTGAAAACTTAATAGGGTCACCATCAAGAATAGGTATCCTCTTCCAAGGATTGATGATTTGTTTGACAAAATTGCAAGGGGCTAGAAATTTCTCTAAGATTGATCTTTGGTTCGGATACCATTAAGTGAAGGTGAGGGAGTGTCACATTCCTAAGATGACCTTTAAGATTAGATATAGGCATTTTGAGTTTGTTGTGATGTTCAAACCCTACCTTGATTTATTGGTTGTGGTCTTCATTGATGATATTTTGATATATTCACATAGTGAGGAGCATATGCGTTATTTGAGGGTAGTGCTACAAAGATTGAGTGAGGAGAAGTAGTATGCCAAGTATGAAAAATGTGAATTTTTATTGAATGAGTTTGCCTTCCTAGGTCATGTGGTGGCGGGGGATGGTATTAAGGTGGTTCCTTAAAAGATGGATGTGATTAGAAAATGGCCTAGACCATTGACCACCTCGAATATTAGGAGCTTATTGGGCTTAGCGGGTTACTATCGGAGGTTTGTGAATGGGTTCTCTTCTATTGCTTCTACTATGACTAAATTGACTCAAAAGAAGGCTACATTTGTGTTGACCAACGAGTGTGAGAACAATTTCCAAACATTAAAAGATAAGCTTGTGTCTGCTCCTATATTGTCACTATCGGAAGGGCTAGAAGGATTTGTTGTGTATAGTGATGCTTCATGGGTTTGTTTTAGGTTGTGTGTTGATGCAAAATGGTATGGTGATAGCCTATGGTTTTAGACAACTCAAAGTGCATAATTACTCTTGTTGTATACGTTTCTTTGGCATTCGAGGATGAATGTTCCCAAGGGGAAGATATTGAAATGACCCCAAAAGTGCCCCAAAATATGCCTCGGAAGTGCCTGGAATCATAATTTCCATATATCTCAAAATCCATGCGTGATATCAAAATCCAACTTCATATTCTTGTTCATAGGGTAAAATTGAGAGGGAAATCGGTCTAACCCCAATTTAAGAGCAATCATAGTATAATTTGGAAATCACAAAAATGCGATTTCTAGTGCTGATCCGTGCCCCTAACGCGACGTGCCAAGGGCGCGCCATAGTGTTATTTTTGCCCAGTTTTGTTGTGTTGGTCCAAGGACTTTAGGTCTTGGGCTAAGTGTTATCATGCGTAGAAATACCTAAACTTAGTCTTATTTCACCCTCGTATCATTCTGGACATTCTCAAATACTCTCTCAAACACATAGATAATATTTCATCTCCAAATTCCATGTCCCAAAACTCATCAGGATCTCAAGGTTCTCATTTAAGCTTGAAGTCTCCATCTCCAAGCTTCTTCAAGGATTCTCCAAAGTCAAGTTATGTGGGTTTCTTTGATGGGTTCCTTTCAACCATGATGGCCAAGCTTCCTTTTACCCTAAATTGGAAGATTTAAAGTTGATTTACTCATGGGTCTTACTCATTATGAATTTCACTACACACTATCTTGGGGTTTCATGGAATGATAGTTGTTTTAGCATGTTTTGAGCTATGAATATAAGTTCTATTATGAGGTTTGATATAGCGTTTTGATGTCTGTTTCTTGAGGGTGTTACCAAGTATGTTTTTATGGTTTTGAATTTTCTAACATGGTTCCACTCTTGAATTGAATGGTATTACACTAGTACTATATAACCGCCAAGTGTTTGATAAATTGTCTGGGTATGATTTCTTGAGGAATTAAAGGTCCAATGCATGTCTTATGAGTTGAATGACTATATGATGATGAAACGAATGTATGTATATGATATTATCTCTATAGTGTTGGGAATTGACCAAGCCTCACTCTGGATGTTATATGTCTAGGTCACCTTATTGAGGGCTTTGTACCTCGACCGCATCGTTCTTGAGGTGGTAGGCCCATATAACCATGTCGAAGGGTTTGTACCTTGATAACGATGTAGGGGGGTTTGTACCTCATCAACCAATTGAGGGGTTTGTACCTCATTTGCATCTCCAAGGAGTTGGTAGGCCTTTGATATTCTCTATTAATGGTCTATCCTTACACAAGTATTATGTTCTATATAAGCATGATCTTACTTCAAGTTTCATTCATACATACCATATTACTATATGCTTATTCATTGCCAATGTTATGCATTTTGTCCATGGTGCTTATCCCTTGTTGGATTAGATCCTACGTACTTTGTACGTTCAAATGTACTAACACATACTCTATGCCTACATGATATTACCATGAACGAACTGGAGCCCCTCTTGATCCTCCTCCTCCACATGGCTAGTACAATCTCTCTCTAATGCTAGTTGGTGAGTCCTCCATTCCAAGGACAATGTTTATGCTCCTATGATATGTATTATGACTCTCTTTCTTTATTGTATATTTTGACTATGAGGGTGACCCTGGTTGCTTGTCTTGGACGGCGCTAAGTTCTATGGTTAGAGGTATTGTTGGATATGTTATATATAATGCTATGAGCTTTGACCCTTTCTTGAATCTTGATGTTTATGATATGAAATATGTCCCTTATCCCTAGTTATTCCTTTTTACTATTATTGTATTTTATTATTTCCGCGACTAAGGATGTGTAATGATATGTTAAGTGGCTCACTTGGGGTCCCTTCGGGTTCCCCATGCACCGTGTCACATCTAGGTCCTAGGCTTGGGTAATGACATGGTGAGCCCATTCTTGAGTGGAAAGGTAGTGATTTTACTATTAAGGGTTCGTTTATCTCCTATCTCAAAGCCCAAAAAATGATTTCTAAAGGGTGCATCTATCATATTGTGAGTGTTAGAGATGTGGAGTCTGAGTCACCTACTCTTGAGTCTGTTCTGGTGGTTAATGTGTTTTTGATGTTTTTCCGAAATATTTGCCTGGTATTTTTCATGAAAGGGAAGTATACTTTGGCATAGATCTCCTTCCAAATACTCAACCTATTTTCGTTCCTTCCTATTGTATGACATCGACTCAATGAAAAGTTGAAGGATCTATTGGAGAAACTCTTTATTTGACCCGGTATATCACTGTGGGGTGCTCCGTGTTATTCGTGAGAAAGAACGGAGGATTACTTTGGGTGTGCATGACTGTAGGTAATTGCAGAAAGTGACCATCAAAAATAATTATCAGTTTCCAAGGATCGACAACTTTTTTGATCAACTTCAAGGAGCTACACATTTCTCAAAGAGTGACCTCTATTCTGGTTATCATCAATTGAGGGTCTAAGAGTGTGATATTCCCAAAATGACTTTCCGAACTAGATATGGGCATTTTGAATTTGTGGTGATGTTGTTTGGTTTGACTAATGATCCATCTGTATTTGTGGATCTTATGAATCGTGTATTCAAGCCATTTCTTGATAGTTTTGTGGTTGTATTTATTGATGATATTCTGATTTACTCCCAAAGTGAGCAAGAGAATATGAATCATTTGAGGTTGGTTCTTCATCCTTGAGAGAGAAACAATTGTATGCCAAGTTCAGCAAATGTGAGTTTTGGTTGGGTGAAGTAGCTTTGCTAAGTCATGTGGTATCCAGTGATGGCATTAAGGTTGAGACCAAAAAGATTGAGGCTGTGAAGAATTGGCCTAGACCATTGACTCCTTCTAATATTTAGAGTTTCCATGGGTTAGCTAGTTATTACAGGATATCTTTAGAAGTTTTCTCATCCGTTGCATCTCTATTGAATAAGTTTACTCACAATAAGGCCAAGTTTATATGGTCGGGTGAGTGTGAGAAGAGTTTTCAGACTTTGAAAGATCAATTTACATTTGCTCTCATTTTGACTTTACTGAATGGCTTATATGGGTTTGTGGTTTATAGTGATGCTTCTCAGATTGGGTTGAGTTGTATTCTCCTGTACCATTATAAAGTGATAGCTAATGCATGAAGACAAGTGAAGGTGCATGAACAAAATTATCTAACTCATGATCTTGAGCTAATGGTAGTGGTATTTGCTTTGAAAATTTGGAGACATTATTTACATGGGGTTCAGTTGATGTTTATACCAATCACAAGAGTTTGCAATATCTGTTCACCCAAAAAGATCTTAATTTGAGGCAAAGATGTTGGTTGGAACTTCTTAAAAATTTTGACATGAGTGTTCATTATCATCCCAACAAGGCAAATGTTGTACCTGATACTCTTAGTAGGGTGTCCATGTTTAGTGTGGTTCATGTTGATGAAAGAAAGAATGAATTAGTAAAGGATGTCCATCATTTGGCTAGATTGGGTGTCAGATTAGCTAATAGTTATGGTGGTAGCTTCATATTTGGAATGGGGCTGAGTCTTTAGTGGTTTTTAATGTTAAGGCAAAACAAGACTTGGACCCGTCCTTGGTCGAGTTAAAGAATTGATTGCAGAAAAGAAAATAGAGGTTTTCTCCTTGGGGGGGGGGGAGATGGTGTGCTTCAGTATCAAGATCGATTGGGTGCTCTAGATGTTGATTTTCTTAGAGAAGTAATCATGAGTGAGGCCCATAACTCTCATTATTCTATACATCTGGGATCTACCAAGATGTACCAAGATTAGAGGGAAGTCTATTGGTGGCATGGTATGAAGAAAGACATAGCAAAATTTGTATTCGAATGTCCTAATAGACAACAAGCGAAGGTTGAACATCAAAGGCCCGGTGGTTTGGCTCAAGACATTGAGATTCCTACCTGGAAGTGGGAAAATGTGTATATGGATTTTGTGGTTGGTTTTCCCCATAATCGAAAATAATTTGATTCTATTTTGGTTAGCGTCGATAGAATGACTAAATTGGCTCATTTCATATCTGTCAAGACTACCTTCAATGTTGAAGATTATGCAAGGTTGTATATTTAAGAATTCATTAGGGTGCATGGTTTACCTATGTCTATCATATCGGATAATGGGGCTTAATTTACTTCTCAATTTTGGAAATCATTTCAAAAGGGGCTTGATACAAAGGTGAAGTTAAGTACCACTTTCCTTCCTCAAACCGATGGACAAGCCAAAAGGACAATTCAAAATTTAGAAGACATGTTGAGAGCTTGTGTATTGGAATTCAAGGGTATTTGGGATAATCATCTTCCGGTTATCAAGTATTCCTATAAAAATATCTTTCATGATAGCATTGGTATGGCACCGTTTGAGGCTTTACACAAGAGAAGGTGTGGATCCCTGGTGGGATGAATCGAGTTGGGTGAGATGGCATTGATTGGCCCAGATTTCATGTTGGAAGCCATGAAAAAGGTGAAGTTTAATTGGGAGAGGTTGAAGATGGCTCAAAGTTGCCTTATTCAAATGTTAGAAAGACGGATCTTGACTTCCATGTCGGTGAATGGGTGTATGTAACAGTATTGGCTATGAAGAGTGTAATGCATTTCGATAAAAAGGGCAAGTTATGTCTTCTATATGTAGGCCCTTATCATATAGTTGAACAGATTGGCAAGATGGTCTATAGAGTGGACTTTCCTTTGGAAATGAGTTCAATTCACCTAGTCTTCCATGTGTAAATTTTGAAGAAGTTGGTAGCGATCCTAGTTCGATCGTGCCTCTGGAAGGCATTGAAGTTGAAGAGAACTTGTCCTAAAAAGAAGTTTTGGTTAATATTTTGGACAGGCAAGTAAAACAACTTTGCAACAAGGATGTAGCTTTAGTTAAAGTGCTTTGTAGAAATCAAAATATAGAGAGTGTTACATGGGAGGTGGAGATAGACATGATATGGCAACATCCCTATCATTTCCAATCGACTCAAGCCTAAGATATTAGGTTCCTCCTATTCTAAATGGTCCCAATTCTCTCGTTCTTATGTTTCATTATATGATATTCATATATGTGCACTAAAATTATTTAAAGGATGTTTGGACATGAGTTTTAATGATTTTATGATCTTCAAGAAATGAGTCATGCATTGTGTTCCAATGATAAAATGTTTCATGTTCAAGTCAAGCCTTTCTAGCTAGTCCGTTTCTCATTCAAGGACGAATGTTCCCAAGGGGGAGATGATGTAACGACCCAGAACTCGTGAGACATTCTTGATTCTTAAATAAAGTTTTTGGAGGTGTGTAACTGATGGGGAATGCTTGTGTGTGGGTTTGTGTGGCTTAAGAGAGGATTTGAGGGTTAATGGCCCTCCAAGGAACCTCTCACGAGTCGTGGTCCTCACCTTTGGGCCCTTGAAAGCAGCCCTAGCCTTCCAGCTAATAATTTGGCTAAGGCAGCAATCAAGGGCTCTTGTACGGGCCGTGTAACCCACTACAATCCATGGTGTAGTGTTTTGTGAATCCCTCATCCTAAAATATGGTTCTAACTAAAAAATTACTATCTTGGAACTTGGATCACTTATAAGAACCATTGTACAACCAGTGCACCTTTGAATGGACTGTGAAGTATCAATGGAAACGTCCTTAGTCTAAAAATTTAGCTAAGCATCTGAAGACCCTACCACGGACCTTTGTACGGTCCATAGTCATGTGCACGAGTTGTGATCCCTTTCACTGGCTACCTGGACTCTTTTTTATGCTCATTTCATTAATGGATTTCTTGTATTTTTAGTGATTTATAAGGGTCATATATGAATTTCTACCCTATACTAAACCCCTGAAAAGACCTATACTCCTTTATTATTATTAAAATTCATTCGTTACGATTACAACATTTAAATTCCCACTTGTAAGAACTCCTCTCAAGGGTGTCATTGGAGATTCAACTTGGAGTTCAAGGAAGGGTCTTCTTCTCCATTCAATTTCTTTTCAATTTTTCTATATATCTAAGGTATGTCGGATTGATTCATGGTCCCTTTCAACCATGAAGACCCCAAAGATTTCTTACTTGTTAAGTTATGAATTTCAAGCTTACTTTGAATATGTGTATTTTCTATTAATGTTGATTCAATTCAATTGAGATATGAGTTGTATTAAATTGATGTTTTTAAAGTGATTTAAGTCCTAATATATTGAATTGTATTGGTATTATGAAGGTTCAAATATGCATGTCCGTTTAAATGTTGATTTAGGCATGGGTAATCTTATGTATGCTTTAAGTGTGAATTTCTTCATGGATTTACTTTTAATTTCCTCTTATATATTTTTTTGAGTATAAATCTCTATTTCCCATGCTATTCTCTCATTATTTATGGCATATGCATGCATGAACATTGATTTTCATGAAGTTTATGAAGTGGGTTAAGACACAATGATTTTTACGACTATGGTTTCAAAATAGGTATGGATATGACAAGAATGTGATCACATAATGTCTATGATATGGCTCTTTGAGCAATGATAGGTGATTACACCACTATATATAGGTATGAAGGAGCTATTCCTATGTATGAAAGTATGACATGAAGTATGATTTGACTTTTTAACTCAAGTACGAATGATTAAGAAGTATGTTTTGGCATTTGAGCCTAAGTATGCATGATTATGATTGGAAAGTCTCATGCCTCTTTTCAATAATTTATAGTATTCTTGTAGGATGATGACATAGCACTGAGTGAGCTTATGTAAGGAGGGTTATCCCTAAGGTCCCTTATATAAATCCTCAAGTCCCATAACTATTTGCTAACCATATGTTCATGTTTATGCCCCTTTTAAGTGATGATTATGCTAAGGATCTACATTTTGGAAAGCAACTAACCTCTTTATCCATTTTGGGAAAGATGATGGAGTTCAAAGTTATAGCTCACTTGGTCTTATGTCGGTTAAGGTCCCATCCCCTCTATGTATAAAGTATTTTGGCAATCATTCATTATGAATTAATGGCATATTGATATATTATTCTTCCCTATATGCTTCTTTTTATATATGTGCCCTTGTGATCCATCATTGATTGTACGATATTAAGTTCATAAGCATTTGCATGTCGGCATATTTAGTACATTCAAACGTACTAATGTATACTTATTGTCTATACGATCTAACCATGTAGGGACCAGAGACTATCTTCATCCACCTCTTGACGGTTAGCTTGGAATGTGAGAGTGCTTGTGGTGAGTCCTATCATTCAAGGATAAGCCACCTTCTATCTACCTATCATGATATTTGTCTTATGTCTTTACTTTGAGGGTGAGCCGGGACATGTCATGGCCCCATCCTATTAAATGACTTAGAGGCATTGTTGGACATCATGTAAACTCTATTTATGGATTTATCTTATGTTATGATATTTGCTTGTGGATATTATGATTATGGATATCTGTTAATGTCGATGAAATGTGATGATATGGTCATGATGAATTATGGGAATGTGGAAAGTCCAAAGTCCATTCTATTCCTCATAGCATGAGTCATAAAAACTAGCCCCTTAGTTTTTATGTGCTATATGCTATGTGAATCTGTGCATATACCTATCCCTACGACATCCCCATAGCATGAGTCATACTTTCGCATGTCTTAGAACTATGTGTTTATTGCTTTATTATGCACTTCCAAATGGATAATGTGTATGTCATGATCCAACCCTAGAGCCTAAATGTGACACGGCGAATGGGGAACCCGAAGGAACCCAATCAAGCCTCTCAACTTATCATTACACATCATTAGTCGCGAAAGCATGTAAAAGACATAAAACAAGCATAAGGGGAAAAGGGGCTAAAGGATAGCTTGCAAAAACATCAACAACAAAGACAAGGAGTCATGGCTCATATTATAATCACACAACTTGTCAAACAAACACCTCTAAATACTTAGATAGAGTAGGGGCCAAGAAAAAGTAATCGGTCTCACTCTTATAGTAAAAATAGAAGATAAGAAAGTGTCTCAATACAAAGATTATAGAAATCATGGACTAAGGTCTCCAAAATACGAACACCTTGGTAGGTCAGTGATGTTGCCACCCCATTACTAAGGTGGATGAGTACTAACCCTTATCTAGGCTAGTGATAATGCCGCCCTATCACCATGGTTGAGAAGTACAAACCCTTCGCTAGGTTGACGAGTACAAATCTCCATCTATCTTAGTGATGATGTCACCCGATCACCAGGTGGACAAGTACAAACCCTTCAATAGGTTATTCGGGTGCTCAAACCCAACAGATTGGGCATTGTCGATTCTATACTTTATATAAGATTCATCATATGCTCTAGTGCAACACTTCATATAGGAACAATCATATACATAAGCTCATTTCATCATCATAACATCATTCATATCATACCTCATGCTTTGGACCTTTAGTTCCTCAAGAAACCATAATCGGACATTTTATCAAACACCTTGGGGCTGTGTAGTGGGGTTAAAAGACCTTCCAATTTGGAGATGAAATCATGAAAAAAAACTATGTAGTGAAACCATCAATCAACATCTTGCAACACCTCTAAGACATTCACATCAAAACCCCTCATCAAATCCAACATTAGATCCAAGATTTAGAGCTCAAAATATGCTAAAACAACCATAATTTCATGACTAAAATCACTATACAATAAATTTCTCAATATATAAGACCCACATGTAAAATCAAATTTAAATAATGCAATATTAGTAAAAGGGAGTCTTAAGTACCATGGGCAGAAGGACCCAATGTCAAGAACCTACATACCTTAGCTTTAGGGAAGTTGTTGATGAAGTTTGAAAATGGAAGCTTGAAGCTTGAAGAGAATCCTTAATTCTGGATAAGGGTTTGGAGTCTTGAATTTCGAAGTGAAAATATAGATAAGTGTTTTTGTGAGTATTAGAAAATGTTTAGGATGATATGAGGGTGAAATAAGTCTAAGAATAGGTAAAAACACGTTAGGGAACACTTAGTCCCAAGATACCAAAGCCTTGGTCCGAGATAGAAATCACTGGCAGCGAAATACATAGGTCCGTGATGCGGACCTTTCACGAAGGCCTAAGTAACACATGTCTGCGATAGCTTCGTGTCACGGTGCTATCGCGAATCATCTCTGGAAATTGAAAATTTTGAGAATTGACATTTCTAATCGTTTGCTCTAAAATCGGGGTTAGACCCTTTTCCCCCTAATATTTACCCCGTGAACAAGAATATGAAGTCAAATTTTCAAAATAACAAATGGATTTTTAGATATTTGGAATTTAAAATTCCGAGCATTCCGAGGCACACTTTTGGGTACTTTTTGGGGCCATTTCAGTATCTCCCCCTTGGGAATATTCGTCCCCCAATGTAAAAGAGATGCACAAGACAAAAATGATCATAAACAAATCAGCCCCAACTACAATGCAACATCACATTTAAAAAACCATTTTAAAAACCTCAACATGAGTGTAAATTCATCATGACTTCCCAACTTAAACATCAATGCAATGACATAGGGGCTGAAACATATGGCTTGAAATCACATAAAGGACTTAGAACTTGTAACTTAGGCTTGAGTTTAGTGAAAAAGATAAGGATACCACTTTCGCATGTCCACTTCGGCCTCCTAAGTAGCATTTTCGATTTGTTGGTTTCTCCAAAGGACCTTAACGGATGCCACCTCTTTGTTCCTCAATCTCCTCACTTGCCTATCTAGGATATGAACCTGAATCTCCTCATAAGTCAATTTATCCTCAACAACACCCACAACATCAAGAGGCACAATAGCATTAGGGTCACCAACACATTTTCTCAACATTGAGACATAGAACACCGGATGAACCAAATTCATTTCAGTAGGAAACTTCAACTCATAAGCTACCTTGCCAACCATCTTCATAACCTCATAAGGACCAACATATCCTGTACTCAACTTTTCTTTTTTACCAAAACAGACCACTCGTTTCATTGGAGAAAACTTGAAGTAGACCCTATCACCCACTTTGAATTCAAGGTCTCTTCTTCTCACATCGGCATTAGATTTTTAACGACTTCAGGATGTTCTCAACCTTTTACTAATAATTCTAACCTTCTCAAGAGACTCCATAACCAGATCTAATCCCAATAAAGCTACCATTCCAACCTCAAACCCACCCATCGGTGATCTACAACGTCTCCCATAAAGAGCCTCAAATGGAGCCTTACCGATGCTAGAGTGATAGCTATTGTTGTATGCGAATTCAGTCAAAGGAAGATGGTCATTCCAACTACCACTCAACTTTAAAATGCATTCCCTAAGCGTATCTTCAAGGGGTTGAATTGTCCTTTTAGCTTGGTCATCCGTTTGAGGGTTTAAGGTCGTACTAAGGTGGACTTTGGTACCAAGACCCCTTTTAAAAGACCTCCAAAATTGTGAAGTAAATTATGCACCATGATCCGATATAATGGAAAAAGGAACCACATGTAACCTCACTAACTCATGGATGTACAACATTGCATACAATTTAGCCCCATAAGTAGTCTTAACCGGTACAAAGTGAGCCTATTTCGTCATCCTATCAACCACCACCCATATGGAATCAAACCCTTTCCTAGTCTTAGGAAACCCAATCACAAAATTCATGTTAATCACCTCCCACTTTCGAGTAGGAATCTCTATGTCTTGGGTTAGGCCACCCGAACTTTGATGCTCAGCTTTGACTTGTTGACAACTATGGCAACTGGAAACAGATTTGGCAATATATCCCTTCATTCCTCCCCACCAATACACATCCCTCAAGTCTCTATACATTTTGGTGGAACCAGGGTGGATAGAGTAAGAAGAATTATGGGCCTCATCAAGAATTCTCTCCCTCAAACCATCAATACATGGCATACACAACCAAACTTGGTATCTAAGGGCCCAATCTCCCCCTTGGAAAAAAGCATTTATGTTTCCCTCTTTCACCAAGGCCTTCAATTCAAGCAAGGAGGAGTCTAGATCTTCTTTTGCTACCACCTCATCAAAACAATCAACAACTACACTGTTACACATATCTTCCAACCTAACCCCCAATCTAGCCAATCTATGCACCTCCCCAGGCATCTCCCTATCACCACCATCTACATGACCTAGGCTACCCATAGACGCCCGACTCAAAGCATCCTCCACAACATTTGCCTTACCCGAATGGTAACAAACACTCATGTCATAGTACTTAAGAAGTTCTAGTCATGTTCTTTGTCTCAAGCTGAGATCTTTTTGAGTGAAGACATATTGGAGGCTCTTATGATCGGTGAAGACATACACATGCACCCCATACAAATAATGATGCCATATCTTCAATCTAAACACAACTGCTTCTAACTCTAGATCATGGGTAGGGTAATTTCTTTCATGCATTTTGAGTTGCCTAGAAGAGTAGGCTATGACCTTACCATTTAGTATTAGAACATAACACAAACCAACTCTAGATGCATCACAACACACAACAAAACCCTCAAGCCCATCCGGTAGAGACAATATAGGAAAGTACACAAGCCTATCTTTCAATGTTGGAAGCTTTTCCCACACTTATAGATCCACACAAACTTAACCTTCTTTTGAGTCAATTTTGTCA
Source organism: Solanum ossicruentum (assembly GCA_025774065.1). Taxonomy (NCBI): domain Eukaryota; kingdom Viridiplantae; phylum Streptophyta; class Magnoliopsida; order Solanales; family Solanaceae; genus Solanum; species Solanum ossicruentum. The sequence continues at coordinate 28,720 of JAOTQR010087114.1, forward strand.
TAGGGGAAGCAATGGAGGAGAGCCCATTCACAAAGCTTCTATAGTAACCCGCAAGGCCCAAGATACTCCTAATATCCAATGGTGCCAATGGTCTAGGATAATTTCTGATCACATTGGACTTCTTAGGATCCACCTTTATACCATCAACCGACACCACATGACCCAAGAATGCAACCTCCTTCAACCAAAACTCGCACTTTCCATATTTAATATATAATCTCTCCTCCCACAAGCTTTGCAACACAACACTCAAATGACCTATATGCTCCTCCCTAGTATGTAAATAGATCAAAATATCATCAATGAAGACCACGACAAAGGAATCAAGGTAAGGTTTGAAGACCCTATTCATTAGGTCCATGAAGATGGCCAGTGCATTAGCCAATCCAAAGGACATCACAACAAATTCATAATGCCATATCTAGTCTGGAAGTCCGTCTTGGGAATATCACACTCCCTCACCCTCACTTGACAGTACCAAGACTGAAGATCAATAATAGAGAAGAAGCTAGCCCCTTGTAATTGGTCAAACAAGTCATCAATTCTTGGAACATGATATCTATTCTTTATAGTGACCCTATTGAGTTGTCAATAATCAATGCATATTATAAGTGACGCATCCTTCTTTTTCACAAACAACACCGAAGAACCCCAAGGTGATTGACTAGGTCTAATAAACCCTTTTTCCAACAAATTTTCATTTTCTCTTTTAACTCCTTCAACTCCACAAGGGCCATATGATAAGGGGAAATATAGATAGGTTGAGTATCAGGAAGGAGATCTATGCCAAAATTTATCTCCCTTTCGGAAGGGACACCGGGAATTTCATTTGGGTTAACATCACAAAACTCCTTTACTACAGGAATCAACTTAAAGGAAAGGACTTTGGACTCCACTTCCTTAACCCTCACAAGATGATACAAACATGCCCTAGTAATCAACCTATGGACTTTAATGCATGAAATGAATCTACCCTTGACCACCACATCTTGACTTTCCCACTCAAGTATGGGTTCACTAGGAAATTGAAACTTGACCCTACGGGTTGTACAATCAATAGAAGCATCATAGGCATGAAACCAATCCATCTCAAGAATGACATCAAAGTCTACCATGTCTAATTAAACAAGATCACAAGGTAACAACTTATCCAAAATGCAAATAAGAAAATTTCTATACAGTTTCCTTACAACAATTAAGACACCGATAGGAGTAGACACTTTATATGACTCATGCAACAACTTGGGGAAAAAATTAAATATTTCAGCAACAAGTTGGGTAACAAAGGAAAGAGTGGCACTCGGATAAATCAAAGCATACACATCAAAGTCAAAGATTTTCAACCTATCAGTAACAATATTGGGGACCTCAACAACCTCTTGCCTTCCATGTAGAGCATAGAATTGATTGTCCCTTGGGGCACTACCTGGAGGACCACCTCTACCCAATGGAACCGCATTTGCACCTCGACCCTTGCCATGGTTTCTTGGACAATCCACTCTTTTGTGACCAAGCTCCGCATAACTAAAGCATGCATTAGAACCCTTCAAATACAGGCCCCTATGACTCTTCCCACATATAGGGAGCACATCAATGAGAGCCATACAACCAACACCTTGTGCCCTAGGGAAGTCATTGTCAATCCCCTATTTGTAGCATGAGGAGGCCCTTGGCATTGATAGAAACGGCCACTCCTATGGAACTTACCTCCATGACGGCTCTCTTGGCCTCCTGGCACCTCCTTTTTATCATCTTTTCTTCCTCTATTTGCTTGGCATTAGTCATCAACCAATACAAGTCCATGCCACCAACAAGCAAGGCGGACCAGCATTCCTCACTCACCAAGTCGGAGACCCCCATCATAAATTTGTTCATCCTCGATCTAGGATTGGCCACCAAGTAAGGAGAATACTTTGAAAGTTGATTAAATTTGAGGGCATACTCCTTCACACTCATAGCACCTTGTTTCAAGTTCATAAATTCTACCAATTTTTCCTCCCAAAGTTCAAGAGGGAAAAATCGATTAAGGAAGGCTAATTTGAACTCCTCCCAAAGCACCACATTACCAACCCCCTTCTTACACTTCAATTTCTCATACTAAATTTGGGCTCCCATTTTGAGTTGGTATGTCACCAACTCCGCCTTTTCATTTTGCCCAACACCCATGATATTCAAGATTTTGTAGTATCATCAATGAACTCTTATGGATCTTCATTTACTTTTTACCCATGGAAAGCCAGAGGATTCATCCTCATGAAGGATTTTACCTTAGCTCCCAGGAAAGTAGCATGAGGGTCTTGGGCCCCTTATTGGACTTGGTTGGCTACCATTTGAGTAAGCATAGTAAGAGCATCACGTAGCTCACCATTGGTAGGTTGCTCCTCGAGAGTTTGGGCCCGCCTTCCTCTAGTGTTTGGCATGATCTAGCATAGCAAAGAACAATTATTAGGGGGAAAACTCACCCCAACTCTATAGCATAACTTAGAACATGAAGAAGGGAAACATTTCCTAAAATGCCTCATAGACTCTTATTCATAGTCATGGCGCGCTTCACAACCATGAATAGGACTCTAATCGATGCGATGTGTTAGACTCCAAGGGTCTATCAACCTACAAGTTTCATACCAAGTTTTTCGCAACCCAAGCCTGGGACCTAGACGTGACACGGTGAATGGGGAACCCGAAAGAACCCCAATCAAGCCTCTCAACTTATAATTACACATAATTGGTTGCGGAAGCATGTAAAAGTCATAAAACAAGAATAAGGGGAAAAGGGACTAAGGGATAGCTTGCAAAAATATCAACATCAATGACAAGGAGTCATGCCTCATATCATAATCACATAACTTGTCAAACAAACACCTTCAAATACATCGATAGAGCGGGGACCAAGAAAAACTAACTAGGCTTACCTTCATAGTCAAAATAGAACATAAGAAAGTTTCTCAATACATAGATAATAGCAATAATATACGAAGGTCCCAGAAATGAAGGACTCACCTACAAGCTTGGAATACCGACTAGCCACATGTAGGGGGACGATGATCAACTTGAGCAGTAGTTCCTACATGGTGATATCATATAGGAAAGTGTATGTGATAGTATGTTTGAATGTACTAAGTATGTGGGATACAATCCAGAAAGAAATAAACATTGTGATCAAAATGCATAGCAATAAGCAATGGGCATATTATAGCAAGATGGCATGTATGAACAATGCATCAGTAAAACATTCTTAAGTAACCCATGCTAATATAGGATATCATATGTGTAGAAGACACCAAACTAAATTCCCAAAGTACGAACCGCTTGGTAGGTTAGTGATGTTGCCACCCTATCACTTAGGTGGATGAGTATTAACCCTTATCTAGGTAGGTTATAATGACGCCCCATCACCATGGTGGAGAAGTACAAATCCTTTATTATGTTGCTGAGTACAAACCCCTATCTAGGTTAGTGATGCTGTCTCCTCATCACCAAGTGGAGAAGTACAAGCCCTTCTCTAGGTTATCTGAGTGCTCAAACCCCAAGGATTGGGTGTGGTCGATTCTAAACTTTATGTAGGATTTATCATATGCTCTAGTGAAACTCTTCATATAGTAATAATCATATACATAAGCTCATTTCATTATCATAACATCATTCATATCATATCTCATGCTTTGGACCTTTATTTCCTCAAGAAACCATAATCGGGCGTTTTATCAAACACCTTAGGGGTGTATTGTGGGTAAAAGACCATGCAATTTGGACATGAATCATGCAAGAAAATTTGTAGTAAAACTATCAATCAACATAATTAAATACCCCGACATTCATATCAAAATCCCTCATAAAATCCAACATTAGATCCAAGATTTACAGTCAAAACATGCTAAAACAACCATATATTCATGAACTAAAATCACTGTGCAGTAAATTTCTCAATATGCAAGACCCACATGTAAAATCAACTTTAAATAATGAAATATAAGTAAAAAGGAGGCTCAGGGACCATGGGTGGAAGGACCCAATGACTAAAACTAACATAGCTTAGCTTTTGGGGATGTTGTTGATGAAGTTTGAAAATAGAGGTTTGAAGCTTGAAGCTAATTCTTAACTCCGGATGAGGGTTTTCAGTCTTGAATTTTGAAATGAAACTATGGCTAAGTACTTTTGGGAGTATTAGGGAATTTCCAAGATGATATAAGGGTGAAATAAGGCTAAGTATAGGTAAAAACACGTTAGGGAACACTTATGCCCAAGACCCCAAAGCCTTGGACCGAGATAGAAATCACTGGCAGCGAAATACATAGGTTTGTACTTGGACCTTTCGTGAAGGCCAAATTAACACATGTCTATGACAGCTGCGCATCGTGGTGCTGTCGTGTAACGTCTCTAGAAATAAAAAATTATGAAAATTGAAATTGCTAATTGTTTGCTCTAAAATCGCGATTAGAGCCTTTCCCCACTAATTTTTACCACCTAAATAAGAATATGAAGTCCGATTTTTGAAATAACATACGAAATTTGAGATATATGGAATTTAAAATTTTTGGCATTCCAAGGCACACTTTTGGGCACTTTTTGGGGCTGTTTCAGTGTATGTAGATGTTATGAGGCTTGTTTGGGGACTATCTGGTTCCTATTTGCCATGTCACTCCTAGAACCTAGTTCTGGGTCATGACACTTAATAGACTAGAGTAAGAAAACATATGAGAATCTTTTTGAGAAGGTTTCCACTATTGAAGATATGTCAGAGGCACGAGAAAGTCAATTTGGAATTAATCCTTCCAAGGAGAACAGACTTGAATAAACAAAGCTAAAGCAGAACTAGCTAGATATTATACCATAGAGGAGGTTTTTTTGGAGGCAAAAGGCTAGATTAAAGTGGTTCATGAATGGGGTTAGAAACACAAACTTTTTCCACTCAGTGATAAAAGGGAAAAGGAAAAAACTTCATATTAGTGAAATTAAGGATAAACATGGGATGGTGGTTAATTCCCAAGAATAGATTGGCAATGCAGTGGTGGACTTTTATCAAGAATAATTTTCAAAGGTACATGTATGTGACTGGGTAAACATGCTGAACAATATTCCTTCCATCATCACCCAGGAAGATGCTCGAGCCTACTATGGAAGAAGGCCGAGATGTTTTTTATGCTTTAAAGGGGGAGAGCACTGTGGTCCAGATGGCTTTTCGGGGCTGTTTTTTCAACATTGCTATGAGATAATTTGAGAGGATGTTACAAGAATGGTTAAGGACTTTTTTGGTGGACATATGTTTCCAAGATTTCTAAATCACACTAATCTTGAGTTGTTGCCCAAAAAGGTAGATGTCAATAGCTTCTTAGACTTGAGGCCCATAAGTCTTAACAGCTTTACCAACAAGTTTATCTCTAGACTTGTTCATGAGAGAATAGCAAGGGTTGTTCCAAGGATGATTTTTCCAAACCAAACTGGTTTTGTAAAGGGAAGAAGAATCACTGAGAATGTTGTAGTTGCATAAGAGATTATTCGAGATATCAGAATAAGGAATAAGTGGCAAAATGTGGTGGTTAAGTTAGACATGGGAAAAGCCTATGATAGGGTTTCTTGGCCCTTTTTTACAAAGGTAATGAGGAAATTTGGGTTTCCAAAAACTACAATTGAGATGGTATAGAGAATTCTGTCTAATAATTGGTACTCTATACTGATATATGGGCAGTCATATCGGTTCTTTCAATCCTCTAGGGAGTTTAAAAAAGGGGATCCATTATCCCCTACCTTTTTTATTATAACTGCAGAAGTTCTATCTAGAGGACTTAACAAATTACATGACCATCCTAATTTCAAAGGATTTGGCATGCCTAAGTGGAGACTGGAAAGCAATCATCTAGCATATGCATATGATAGTATATTATTTTTCTTGGGGGATAAGAAGTCAATAAGGTTGATGATGACTGTCCTAGAAAGATATGCATAGATGTCAAGGCAACTCATAAACAAGAACAAGTCTTTCTTCTATTTGCATGAAAAGACACCTATATCAGTTGTCCTCAAATTGAGGAGATGGACTAGTATTGTCATGACCTAAGCCTAGGGCCTAGATGTGACACGATAAATGGAAAACCCGAAGAAAACCCAAACAAGCCTCTTAGCATATCGTTTGCACATCATTAGTTGCGGAATATAAAAACAAACATTCAACATATAATTGTAAAGGTATAAGGGCTTATGACTCATGCTATACGGATGAATAGAGGAATAGGATTTCCATGAAGCACATAACAAGAAAGTGCTAAGGGGAGGTAAGTGAAACAACCCTAAAAAGTGCCCAAAAATGTGTCTCTAAAGTGCTTGAAATTGGT